>JAVSBS010004698.1:1989-15940 GCA_033124195.1 Coracias cyanogaster
TAGAACATAGGATATGTCATCCCATGGGTGACGGTACAGACCCTGCTTCAATCGCTTCTGATCCAGGTAGTGTCCTGAAACACAAGTGATCTGTGTTACAAAATTCCTGCTCCTCATCCGAGTCTTACTTTGCCTTGAAACCGCTCTGAGGCCCCAGAGGTTCACACCTGTCTCACACGTGGTGGCAGAGGATGGAAGGGCAGGGACGTGGCAAACTTACCAATGAATCCCATACTCCTGCCGAGTACAAAGATGCCATTAAGAGCTCCTATATCAATATATTCATCTGCTTCTTCCCTGCAAGAGAAATTAAATAGTTCCTCAGTGATCTGTCTAAGGAATCAATCTTAGAAAGGCTGCAAGTCTGCTCTAGTGCCAGCAGCAACACCAAATTCATACAAAAGCCTCTTCCCTCACAGTCCAGGCTACATCTTCCTTCACAATGTCCTCCTGAAATCCGTGCCCCACGGGAGCTGGCAGGAGGGCTCCCAGCGCTTTTACAGGCCACTGCTACGTACCGTGTGAAGGACCCGCAGTTCCTGAGCACGTCAACAAAGGCAACTCCAATAAAGCCATCTACATTCAGGATAAGATTTGGTTTCTGCAGGAAATGAAAACACACCCCAATAAAGACCTTAACACTGGCAAATGGTGTTCACTTGGAAAATTCCATCCTCAAGAGCAATTTGAGGGTTGCCCGTGATTGTGGGCACACAAGCCTGGTGCTAGAGAAGCTGTTCAGCAACTTGAGCACGAGCCACGCCTAACGTGAACACTGGAAGACCAGCCCCAAACACTGGAAGACCAGCCCCAAACACTGGAAGACCAGCCCCAAACACTGGAAGACCAGCCCCAAACAACGGCCCGCATTGGGGACCCGCAGCGGTTGGCTGCCACAGCCCGTCGTGTGAGCCAGCTCTGCCTTGCGCTGCGGACACCAACAGCACAGGTAATGCCTGTTGGTTTCTTCAGCATCTTCCTGGTGTCCAACAAACATTTTCAGCCTCACCAAACCGTAGTTGTGCTTGGCCTCCACTCTACCACAGAAAAACAACCCCCTGGCAGCAGTCTATGAAGCACTGCAACTGAAATATGGTATTAACCCAAGCCACTTTTCCCCCAGTAAGAACGAGTGCTCGAGAGCAGCTAAATCCTAGCGCCCTTCACCTTGGAAGTTGTAATTTTCTCTACTTCAAGGGCGTAGTCCAGCAGAGGGGTGGCGGGGAAATGCTGCTTCACGTAGTCTTTGAGAATCTGAACTCTCATGTCTGGGTTATTTATCTGCAAGTTAAGAACACGTTCCAGTCACTGATTCTTGCCTCTTACACAGGTATTTGCCGTAAGCTTTACTCTTTGTAGTTTCAGGAGAATTTGGTCAATAGCTGCCTTTGAAAGTTGCCAATCTTTAATTGGTTTTTTCTCCCCCCAACACTTCCATAAACCCCCTCCAATTTGTACCAAAGCAGTTTTCTTACTGATTTGACTCTGTGTCCAATGCCCATGATCAGTTTCCCTTCCTTCTTCATCTTGTTCACAAACTCCATAGGGATGATCCCGCTGTCGAAGGCTTTGCTGAACACTTTAGCTGCAGCATCCAGCGCTCCACCAAAGCGGTCACCCTGGGTGCAGGACACAAAGGGAATTACAGCCAAGGACTCCACAGGCCAGGCACAAAACCAGCACAGGATTATCTTCCCTGGCCGCCCGCCTATCGCTGCGGCCTTCACAAAATCAAAGTTATGCAGGCACCTGGGAAGAGGCATCTGTTTGTAACTCCACACCAGTGCCAACATGCAGCCAAAGCATCCCCGTGAGAGAGCGGGGGCGAAATGTCATCAAAAGTGTTTTATTCACATGTTTACTTGTCAGTCTTGGAAGAAAAAAGCGAACATGTAAGGATGATTCTGACAGCACTTTGGCTTCTATAAAATATTTCTAGACTCAAATGAGAGACGTCAAACCAGTCTCTTGCCTGCTAGAAAAATGAACTAGGTTTTAAACCTAGAGCATCAAGCTGTCAGAGATGAATTCAACAGAATCCAAAGTGCGAGGGAACGGTCACAGCCTGTCCACAGCTCTGCAGCCCATCCAAATAATTCATGGTAATAAAACCTAGACAGAATAACGAGTAAAAGCTAGATCTTCTGGGTACCAGGTACTTACGATAGTAAGGAGGCCTGAGGTGAGACTCGAGACAAGATCTTTTCCAGCTCTTGCACAGACGATGGTGTTGTGGGCTCCAGACACTGCAGGCCCGTGATCTGCTGTCACCATCAAACACATCTCGATGAACTGGCAGGCGTACCTGGGTAACCTGGGCGAGAGAGAGCCCGAGTCTTATCGTAAAGAAAACTGAACAACAAGACACTTGGTGTTATACGGGACAATGGCTTTTGGTTTAGGTGTGGGCTTGGAAGGAGCACAACAGAGAGAGGGAGCTGTGGGGCCTCAATACCCCTCAGTGCATCCCATTGTCTGTCTCCGAGATGAGGTTTTTAACCCGTTTCCACAGGAGCTGCTCAGCTCAGAGCCGAGGGTCGGTTCTGTGCGGGTCCCGTCGAGGGGAGCCGTGAGGCTGTGCTGCAGTTCTGCTGAGCCAGCACTTCCAGCCAGCACCGAGAGTGCCTCTCATGAGAGCACGATCAGATGAAGGCAGCCAACTTCTGCCGTGCAGAAGGTTCCCTGTAGGCTGGCTGGCAAATGTTTGGAAACTCCCCGATCTCTCCAAGGTCAGGGTGACAATTATAACAAGCAAGCAGCCAGAGAGTGTGGAACAGGCCTAGAATAGAGACATTTCCTTAATGCTCCACAAAACCTGGGGAAAACTTCATCCCAAGACTAAAACACGCTCTGTGAAGCCTTGAAACGCTGCGTGGTCTCAGGAGGGGCTCTAGAGATGGCACTTCCAATGAATCTACATTCACAACAGAATCCTGGAGTTACTTCTATGCTTAGGAGTCTATTAATAAAGCAGCAAACCTTCAAGCCAAAGAATTTGGGAGCTTTCATAAAAAGCTGCCTCACCTCCTTTGAAACCAGAGCAGGCCCAGAACCCCTCCAATTCCCATCTCTTCTTTGAAGACCTCAGTGATCGGCATCCCAGCATAAATCAGTTCCTGACCTCTCTCGTCACAGATGCTTGTCATGAAAGAAGCCGGTTTGCGGATCAGGCCCAGCTCCTGAAATCGCAGCACAAAGATGCTATTTTAAACACTCCATGTTAGGAGCAAGGGGCAGTAGGGGACAGGGCGGTCAAACGTCTTAAGCTTCCCTCAGAGCAGCTTCCAAAGCCAGGGAGCTCACAGAGAATGACATAAAGTGTGAGATAAAGCCCCACGGCAACACCATTATTGCCATAAGCACCCAGAATCACAGCAAATGTCCTGTCTGGCTTCTAAGGAACCCCGAAGTGGTTAAACCAGCACAGCTCACCCTTGCCCAGGAGTAATCCATCGGCACAGTTGGAGGAGGCACTTCCTCAGCTGGTTCAATCACTCTCTTGGCCACAAGATCCTGGTAGACAGACCTGGGGAGAGAATCCTTTTAATTAACTCAAGTCTGTTTAAGACATGCAAGTGAGGTGCTCTTAAGCTAGACCTTAAAAACCCAGAATGAAAGGAAGTTGCTTTCCTTAGTCAGGAACATGTCCCTTTCTCAGGCTAGAATCTGTGCCCTGACAGTTCCTGTCCCCTGCTGAAGGTGCCCCGTTAACGTGACTTACTGAATGACCTCTCCCAGCTCATCAAAACTCCGGGGGACGAACACACCAGCTTCTTTCAAGGCTTGATTCTTGGCGACAGCAGTTTCAGAAGCCTGGTTGGCACAAGCTCCTGCATGGCCAAACTGCACCTGCAGACAAGAGAAGGGACAGCAGTAAGGAGCTGCACGTTACAGTTGCTACTGGCAGTTCTGGAAAGTTTGGGCACAGCAAGAGAAGTTGTTTTTCTCCTTCCAGTCATGGATATACACACATCTTATGCATTTGCTTCCATTTCTGCACATACCTCTGAAGAGAACATGGTGGCACAAGTACCAATACACCAGCACACCACTGGCTTGGTGATACGACCTTCTTTAATACCCCTGCAGATCTTATACTCTTCTGTGCCTCCAATCTGCAGAGAGAAAGAAAGCCGAGCTGCTTCCAAACTTCTGTAGATACCAGCTCCAAATGCACGTGGAAGCGTTACTTGCTTTTTTTTTTTCCCCCCTCCTTTATTACATAACTGCTGAAGTCTGAGAACAAATCTGTATTTGATTTTTTTTTTTTTAACATAGGGAAGACTACGCTCATCTGTGGAATACATTCAATTTCTTTTGTTAAAGAAACAGGAAATAAAAATTGAGATGTCGAAGAACACTCTGAATAGCTGCCACTTATCTGCGGCTGTTCCTTAGTGTCCTTGCAGCCCGGCCAGAGGCTGCCAAAACAAAACCCGGGGGTTTCTCCCACAGGATGAGCTGCTCTCACTCACCTCTCCAAGAACTACAATCATCTTCACTCCTGGAGTATCCTGGTAACGCAGGACATGGTCCATAAAGGTGGAGCCAGGGTATCTGGGTAGGACACAGGGAAAACGGTAGAAGCTGAATTTGTGTCATAAGCTTTCCTGAAACAAAATCAATCAACAGCCAACCTGCCCTTCTTCCTCCAAATTACTAACAATTCTTCTGTTGGCTGACTTAAAAAATGGCTTCTGTTGAAGACACAGACTCCTACCTGTCTCCTCCAATGGCCACCCCTTCGTAGACCCCATCAGTGGTTCGGGAAATGATGTTGTTGAGCTCATTGGACATTCCTCCAGACCGTGAAACGTAAGCCACGCTGCCAGGACGGTACAGCTTTGATGCCAAGATATTATCCAGCATTCCTCCTGTGTTCCCTATTTTAAAGCAACCCGGCTTGATCCCACCAACCTACAAGAAAAATCAGAGAAAGATGTAAAGATCTTTAAAACCTACATGAAACTCAGGATTTCTGTCAGTCTTGTTAGTATTTAAGCAAACAGAAGATGGTAACATGACCTTAAAGTCAGAAATTAGCGTGCGCTTTTTGTGACTGAAGACCAAACGGATTGTAGGAATTATTTCACGCTTCAGAGAAAGCTGATGTGAACAGTGAGACAGATGGACAAGAGCAGAAGGTCACCAGTACGCACCGTTGCAGGCCCAATGATAGTGACTCCCTTTTTATCAGCTGCCTTGATCAGTTTGCGTGTCAGCGCCTCTGGAATGCCCTCGGCAATAATGGCAATGGTGCGGATCTGCATCGAGAGAGAACCATCAGTACCCACAGAGAACAACCCTGATGGGCTGGAACTCGGCAGGACAGAGAAGGCAAAGGCAGCTCATGGGGCGTGAGCAGCTCCTCCCTCTCAGCAGGTCCCTGGGAGGTCGTGCTGGGCACCCTCATGCAGGAAGGATCTCAGACAGGACCCAGGTTCTGCTGTCACCTTTGCAGCAATCTCAACACGTGGGTCAGAGAATTTTTCCATTCCCTTGCACATTTCAGCAGCGCTGTATTTTAACCACCCCAAAGACGTACCGAGCTCCTCTCACACCAACTGCAAACCTACGTTAGAATTTGCTGTGGAACTCCAGCATCCTCCTGAGAGGCTAGGAGGAGGCAGAACTGAGGCATTTATCTGCCAAGCGGGAAGCCCCAGACAATCTGCTCAGGCCATCAAGGCTTACGGAACACCAGCACCCTGCCAACAAGATCCTCCTCCTTTTCTTGGGCATCTTCCAGATCCCTCCCTCACCTGTGGATAATTCATGGTTTCGACAGTGCTGTCATAAGCAGAGCGCAGAGATGCGAAGTTGATGAGAACATCCACCTCTGGGTGCTTCCTCATGGCATCTGACATGTTCTTGTAGACTGGGATCAGGATTTCTTTGTGGCCCCAATAGAACTTCTGCCTGTGGTCACCACTGTGGAGGAGAAGATGAAAGAAGCCCTGACGCTTAAGGCTACTCGAAAGACAAGGGGGTACAGTGCATGCAGACGAGGAGGTTACAAACCCCCGTTCTCAGACACCAAGACTGACTGTGAGACACTCACTGGTGAGTGAGCGTACACAGCAGTGACCATACTAACAGCAGAAGGTTCTTCAGAGTATAGAACAGAGCAGCGTATGGAAGGAGACGGGCTAATGGGGACAGAGGCATCCAGCAAGATGAATAAGCTCTCCCACAGTGAAGTTACCAGAGCCTCAATTCTACTCCAAGCTGGAAGACAGAATGAGGCACAGAAAGAGTAATGAATGAGACGCATGCAAAGCTGCATTACGGGACTGGAACAAAGACTGGACTGGGGGAACAGGAGACCAGTATCTGCAGTGAACAGCCAGGACAGCAATGTGAGGGCCTGTCAGCTTCCCAGTCCTGCTACTGCGAGACTCCACCCGCCCTGCCCCACGCTCGCTGGAGGAGATGTCCCCAGGAAAGGTTCCCTGCAGG
This sequence comes from Coracias cyanogaster, assembly GCA_033124195.1. Classification (NCBI taxonomy): domain Eukaryota; kingdom Metazoa; phylum Chordata; class Aves; order Coraciiformes; family Coraciidae; genus Coracias; species Coracias cyanogaster. Next base: position 8,449 of record JAVSBS010004698.1, read on the forward strand.
GGCGATGTCCCCAGGAAAGGTTCCCTGCAGGGGCGATGTCCCCAGGAAAGGTTCCCTGCAGGGGCGATCTTTTATATATGGTGGATGCTGCGACTGGAACTTCACTGAGGTCTGTACTGTTCAGTCGTTTCAGAGCATGAATACTGGCTGTGTTCCCACACTCCTACGGTTGTACCAGAACATTCCAGGTCAGCCAGAATCAGAGAACTACAGGTAGCGTTAGGCTTTTAATCCCAGTTGCTTGTTCTTCATCAAACCACTGCGGCACTGCAAGGGGCTGTCACTCACCCGCGGCTGCGGCTCTGCCCGTGCTCAGCTCTAGTGCCCCGCGGTTTGCCCTCGCTGGGAAGTTACTGCAGAGCTGCAATTACCATCAGAGCTGCAGAACGACAGTACCAGGTACTTCACTGTCAAGAGGCAAAATGCTCTGTGGGACAGAGGCTGATGAGCCATCAGCCATCCTGGACATCTGTGAACGCCACAGAAACGGCACCAAGCTCCTCCCTTGGTACGGGTGCCCAGCTCATGTCCCGGCAGCCGCTCCTTTCCTTCTCGCCCAGCGCTCTGTTTGACAGGGAGACGCCCCTACACCCTCTCGAGGTACAGTACCAAACCAGCTCATGCCCAGCCGTGCTCTGGAGGTTCCTCCCAAGGGGAATTTGGAACACCCCGCAGCCCCTCACACCCCCGTTAGCCATGGGATGAGGTGAAGGAGGGGGAATTCCACCAGAGAACCATCCCACTGAGGGATCTGCACAATTCCTGCCTGCTAAGAAACTCCTCCTGCTGCAGGAAGGGGTAGCAGCAAGATGAACAGGATTTGAAATTTTTTTTCCATTTAATTTTGTTTGGCTACATGACAGACAGACCCTGCTGCAGGCTGTCGGCAGAGCCGCTCTGATTCTGGCTCATACTTGGAGAGGAAAATCCCGGCTGCTGCAGGCACAAGCCGAGGGGTCTCAGACAGCAGGAGCAAACAGCAGATGTGTGGAAGAAGCCTTATAGAGCCTCGCAGCCTCTGCTAAGCCAGCGGCTGCTCAAGAAAGCCCATCTGGTCCCACCTTCCTCGTCTGCTGCGTGAAGGAACAGGATTTGGACACCCTTTGGAAGATCACGAAGTGGAACTTAAATTATGCGCCCAGCATTGAGCTGTCTGAACAGAGCAGCCTGAAATCAGGGGGTGAGGGAAGGAGGAAGCAGAGTCTGCAAAGCCAGCCTGGTGGTGGGAGGGAGCGGAGGAGAAGGCGTTCGAGCAGAGATGGAGACTAGGGCAGAGCTACGCTAAAGAACAGCGGAGACTCGGGGAGGGGGAGGCCAACAGAAGAATGAAGGAGGCCGAGAAATAACGCAGTCAGCACAGGCTACTTACGTGAAGGGATACACCATGGCAGCTACGGAAGGTTCATCCCGGGAGCAAATATAATCAAAGTCCAGCATTCCTTGCACAGCCCGTGTCTGCATCCCCCAGATGATAGCTTTGGTGTGACGGCTGAACAGGGTTGTAGCTTTACCTGCTCAGAGAGGGGAAAAAAACCCAAAATGCAATTCAAAATGTACGTCCAGGCAAGACAAAAGCTGTAACTTTGCCAGATGTCTGCTCGCAGTCTCCCAGAGCAGCTTGCTCCCCTCCCTCCAGACTGAACCCAGCAGGGGAGCTGCAGGAGGTAGTAGCCACACTGTCCAAATTAAGGAAGAAAGTGCAGATGGAGCAGCATCCCCCTGCCCAGGATGCTGAACACAAGGGCCAGGTCTGGGGCTTCACAGAACGGGCAAGTGCTTAAACCTGGGGGGAAGCTGGTGGAGGAGAGGAGAGATAAGTGAAAACAGCCTCTTCTCGCGTGGGCCAGTCACGTTCCTCCCGGATAGTTTTATTCTGCAAAGCTGAAGAGGAAGGGAACTGTGAATTACATTCATTATTTGTGTATGGCCTATGGTCTGGGAGAACCACGGGAGGTTTGTCTCCTATGGTTGCCAGGGCACCACAGTAGAACGATAGGAAATAAAAAGAAAAGCAGGAAGTGGAGGGGACAAAAAAAGCAAAGGAGCTCGACATACACAGCTTTTGTTTTCAGGGTTGGTTTTTTTTTTTATGATCAGAATCCAACACAAACGTGATGGCTCCAAGAAATTACATATGGCCCAAAACTTGGCTTCAGGGGACAGGGTCACAGGAAAGGCAACAGCTCAGCTCGTGAGGATGGACTGTTGGCTTAAAGTGTATTCACACCACTTGCACAGCACAACTCGGGTTCCTCCCTTTGTCTCCAGGCAGAGTTCATTCTAAAACTCTTAAGCACCCAGAGCTGATCCAAGTGCTGATGGCAACTCAGTCCACCATTAATTTCTCCCGGCTCTGAAGCAAAGGTAAACGGCATTAGGGATCGGACAGGATACTGCTCCACTGGTCTCCAACCCTGCATGTTCGCAGTTTAGATGTGCTGCCATGAGACTTGTTATTAGGAATCTGCCTACCCGGAAAAATTCCACTTGTCCTGCAAGGAGGGAACATCAGTATCCACAGAGAGAGGAAAACGCAGGCCCAGAAAGGGGATGCTCTTTGTCCGAGGCCACACAAGGAAGAATCAGAGTTCCCCTTCTACTGTCCCTCCTCGGACAGGGGAGCTGGTGTGAAACTCTACTTGGACCCTGATTCAGCAATTTACTCTCATCCAGCACAGAGCTCAAGGGAGTGCTTAAAGTCCCCAGAAGTTCCCTGAGTTTAATGCTTTGCTGAACTGATTAGGCAACAAAACATTTTGTTCTCTCAGTGACTTTTCTGTGCCCTTCAAGGCTCCTGAGCAGACACCTGCACTGTTTTGTCTCCCTTTGAAACAAAATGCTGCTATTAGGCACGGTGAGCGATTCCTCCTTCTAGAAAGCAAAGAGAGCAGCGCTTCCCGCAATATGCCCAGGTCTGGCTTGCTCTGTAATCACTGTAGGGGGAAGGGAAGGAAAATTGAAGTTTGTTTGAGACCTGTCCCTCTCTCCCCCAGAAACAGTAAGCTTTTGTGTGGAGGAGGATGTGATCTGTATTTGAAAAAACAGATGAGAAGTTCACACGGTGACAGCTAAATACGCTGGGCAGGAGGGAAGGGAAGGACCAGACAACACTGCAAACTTTTGGAGAGAAAAAACAGCAACAAAACCAAGAACTAAAAAATGTCAGCTGCCAGCAAGGCCAGGCACATTCAGCTATTCACACGTGTCCTACCTGAACCAGGTCTCGAAGCTGGGACTGAATCTGTTAAAGAGAGAATCACTCATGCAACGATACGACAGAGCTGGCCGCTGTCATCCCGAGAGCTGGGCGCCTGCGGCGGGGGCGGCACCTTCCCTCCTCCCCACAGCACTCGGGACTTTGGGGTTTCAAAAACGAGCGGGCTGGAGCACTCGGCACTGCGCTTCCTCTCCACAGTTTGCATTTTGCCATCTAGAAACTTTTTGCTTATCCCAGCACAAACACGGTTCAGGCGACAGCCTTGCACTGCGTGCTCCATGGCTCATATTTTCAATGCATTTCTGAAGGGTTCCACAACACTGCTTCCTTTATATCCAGAGAAAAGCACTGGTCTAGCCCCCACTCTGTCTTTGGAGCAGAAGAGCACCACTAGCCATCATTTCCAACAGGGGACTTACCAAGAGGTGCTGTTGGCTTTGCCTTCTTGGCTGGAGCAATATCATCTGGCTTGGACTCGGAGAAGGACGCCGTTCTGCTTGGAGCCGGGGTCTGAAAGAGTCAGAAGCCAAGTCAGTAAGGGACAGGGGGCAGGTAAGGCCCTGGGCGTGGAGGAGGAGACGGCCCCTCTCGCTGCGCTAGCCGACAGAGAAAAGCAAAGAAAGTTAATTTTGAGGTGGGACCGTTTCCATCAAGTAAGGAAAAACCCCTAAATGACCACGTTCCCAGTAGACACAAGAGTCACGTCGTCAGTTTTGAGGGTCACATTTTCTGCAGGAGCGAGGTGGAGGTTGGGATAAACCCCTCCTGATAAACCACGCAAGCAGAGTCACTTCAGTTTCCCTGGACCTTTGTACAAATACAACGGTGGCCAAGATCCATTTCCAACCTGTTCAGGTGGGGGAAGCTGCCTTCAGGAGGCTCCTCACAAGCTTCCCTTCCACGTGGAGAGGGGACTCACCGAAGGGCTGCCGCTGGCGTTGAGCAGGAAGTTGGCGGTGTGGGCTGCGGCGGGCGGCTGGTTGGGGATGGGCCGGTGGCCGAGTGCCATGCCCACGATCGCCGTCATGTGGGTCTCCGTGCCAAAGACGTGGATGGGGATCCCAGTGGTCTTCCCTGTGCACACGTACAAGAACAGTCAGCCTTGGGGGAGCCAACTCTGGCAGAGTGAAGCATTTAACCTTGCAAAGGCTCAGCAGAAAGCCGGTAGAAGAAACAAGACTTAAGGAAATGATTGGTCCTTACCGACTTCTCCCATGACACGTAATCCTTCCTGGTAGTTCGGGCCTCCTCTTCGCACAAAGATCCTCACCTCATGCTCCTTCAGAGGGCCTTGGTAATCCTTAATCGCTCTCACAATGCCCTAAAGGAAACATCCGGGAGCGGTGAGCTGGGCAGCCCGATGGTTACCCTGTCCCACCATCTCAGGAGCTCCTGGGAGGGACGCGCCGTGACCCTCAGCACAACACTGAGCTGGGGAAAACAGCTCGGGCTGGTGGCTGAGCACATTTGCTGGTACTGCTGAGAGCCACTTACTTTAAACGTGGCTGCTACATTGGTGAAGTTGGCAATGCTGCCTCCAATGATCAGGATTTTACCTGAGGGAAGAAACGCGCATAAATCAAACTGGTTGAAGAACGGTGCAGTGTAAGATCGTGAAGCAATTCAGGACAAAGTGAAAAAGCTGCAGTCTAGACTAGCCAGGGGGTTGCAGCAGGTTGTGTTTAGCAGAGCCCGGAAGGCAACAGCTTTGCACTGAGCAAGGATTTTTCCAGTAAGAATCTCTCAAGCCACATTTGCTCCTGTCTCTGAAGGAAGAGCTGACAGCCACCCATCACTCCGTCACTCAGAAGACAGCCGTGCCTCACGAGCTCTGCCAGGGAGGTCTAAGCATAGTGACAGCCCAGATTTGTTCAGGTTTTTTTCCCCACACGCAGCTTCACAGCCGAGCATCTCTGAAACGGCAGCGACTCGCTTACCTTCAGGGTGCTTCTCTCGGGTCATGAGGGAGAGAATGGTCTTAGCGTAGTCATAGGTCTGTTGCTCACTTGGGGCTCCTGAGTATTCCCCATAGTTGGCCAGTTCATTCACACCCCCCAGGTCACAAATGGTGTCACTGTAAATAAAGTTATTGAAGAGATTAGTTAGAAGTTGAGTCGCTGTGAAGGCCGCAATAAAGCGTTCTGAATTCCTGGGAAAGTGGGACTTGTAACAGAGCTCATGCTGCCTGCTGGAAACAAAGCTGCTCTCGGTGCCAGGCACAGTCAGTCTTGTTATCCTCCCTAGATCTGAGGTGGACTCTGTGACCACCACAGCAATGACACTAGCATAAGCACCTTTCAGCCAGCTTGTTCCTTTCCAAGCCAAAAAGAAACCATATCTCAACCTCCCCAAATTGAATTATCTCCAAGGGGCGCTTTGGTCTACATCTCGGTAAGAAACCTGCACAGCATCTTCATTCAGAAGAGGTCCCAAGCAGTCCTGGTGTGGGAAAGATCACTTCAGGAGAGTCTCCTTTCCAGAGGCTGCCACAAGTCTTTTCTTCCAGCCCTGTAAATCCACCCCCCTCTCTGGAAACCTTGTTCCCATTACCTGTAAACCACAGAGGCACCACCACCAGCCACCATGGTCCAGATCCTGCCTTTGGGGTTGAGGATAGTAAGCTTCAAACTGGCTCCACTCTTCGCATCCAGATCAGCAATGTAGGCTTCCTGCAGGCAGAGCAGCACACAATGAAACTCCCTCCTGCATCCTCCTTTCCCAAAGCAGAGCGTTTGCAGTGCTGGCCCCAGCTGGACACGCAGAGCTGCCCCAGCTCAGCCGCAGCGGAGGGGAGAGCAGAACTGCCAACACCCCTTTTGTGAGGGACAGACCAGCTTCATCTCCCGGGGCCAGGACTGGTTTGTGAGGTGTTCTCCAGGACAGAACACAGAAACGGGCCGGGGCAGAGACAGCCTGTGCTGCTCTCCGCAACAAATTCAGAGGGGATTGACCTGAGCATCCACTCAGATGTTGATTCTCGCTTTGGAAAAAAATCCTATCCTCCAAGGAATCCATTGTCTCTCAACGCCCTGCTGGCTTGTCCCAGGTGAAGGCACAAGTGGTTGCTATAAATAAATTTCCCTTTACTCATGTGCAGGGTGCAGACCCAGAAGCAGATTCCTGCTCTTTGTAGGTTGTGTTTCACCAGCTCCTGCTCCGGCCTTTCCAGGAACAGGAGCCTTTCCTCCATGGCTCAGCCAGCCTGGGAAGCTCCCAGCGTTCACGCTTCCACAGCCACTGTCACAGAACCTGAACTGGAAAGCCTTGTTCTGACCTTGTCTGTAGACTGAGACCAGAGGAAGTTTAAAATCAACACACCCGGGGCTACAGACTCTCTGGCCGTGCTGTGGCCAAGAACACAATCACCAAGAGCTGCAATTTGGCTCGACACGGTGTTCCTGTGTCACACTGTGCTTGCCTCTTGAGAGGCACTTCATTGGGAGTTCATTAAAATTCTCCGCAAAGACACAGCCATAATAACCTTCAGTGACTTGCAGATGATTCAGAGACGAAAACGGAACTAATCCTTTTAGGAGCAAATTGAGTTAAGTGCTGGCATCCAGCAAGCTACATGGGGAGAAACAGCTAAATGGATTTCCTGGCAGTGTTACAAAAACCCTCCCCAACTGAAGCATAATTATAATTATTAAAATGAAAAAGTCACGACAGAAATCCTTTTGGAGACGGCAGAACAGCCACCTGAGCTGGGTAACAGAACAATTAAGGAAAGAGCTCTACTTCCAGCAGTTCTTGAGGCTGCTGGGAGGCAAACCAGCAGTACAGACCCAGGGAATTCTGAGGGAACAGGCATTTCTAGCTTTAAACCCAAAAGGCTGCCTGCAGGCCTCTTCTCGGCCATCGCTTTACAGGAAAACAGCTGCGTTAACATCTTTAAGTTGGAGAGATGGTAATGACTTTCTCTGGATTCACACTCACGTGCAGATTCTGCACACAACCGCTACTCAAACCCTAACGAGCGCCGGGGGAGCAGCAGCTGCTGGGCGGCCGCCGATAACCAGCGCCCCAACCAAACAACGATGCTGGCAGGGGAACAATGCCGCCAGGAACCAGATAAGGACCCTATAAATACAGGGCTCTGGCACACAGTTGAATGAGGTTAAATGTAAGTCCCCATTTTTAAAAAGTCAATTCTGAATTAAAGGAAAGGACTGAAACAAGATCCAAGCAGAGATGGAAAACAACTGCAGCTCAGGGTGTGATGGTGAGAAGTCCCAGGACTGCTGCAACACAGCTCTTCCCATGCTCGGCTAATGT
>JAVSBS010004698.1:16040-28470 GCA_033124195.1 Coracias cyanogaster
ACAACTGCGCCAAGGTATTGAAACACAGCAACAAAACCCACCGGGGAGGAAAAGCCCAAGGCCCAGGACACACAGGCCAGGAGGAAGTATCTTGTAGTCCACAAGAAAGGAATTTGGGTGAGAGCGGGCTGGTACTTGCCTCTGGGTAAGCTTCCCTGCCAAAGGGCGGGGGGAACTCCACGTCCCCCCATTTCACTTTACAGATGTAGTCAGCGGTTGCATCGATCTTTGCGGCCAAATCAAGGATGTAGACACCGTCATTAGTCACCACTGCATTTGAAAGAAATACCAGAATTAGCTCTGCTTTGGAAAAAGACACAGTTACAGATTTACTCATCAGATTTGATAGGGCGCAGAGATCGTTACAAAACCAGGTCACTTCTGTTCTCCTCCTCCACGTTGCTCAATTGTATTCACCCATCCCAGCAACTCCCCTTCGTATGTAACTCGTGACCTTGGTCATGGACCAGGCCCTGGCTCAGGCGCTGTCTTGTTCTGATCCAACAGAGCAATTTTTATGTGCCTCAGTTCTGACTTAACATCCCTTTCAATGGAATTTTTCATTTCCACCAGGAAATAAGGTAGCAGAGAACACCTTTAAGCAGTCCTCATTTAATTCATTCAGCTCATAGCTCCAGGACACATCACGGCCGCTTTTGTACTTCCTTGGCACATGCCCCGTGGTATTGCTGCGAACTACCGGAGAAGGATGAGGTACCCACTTCAGTATGCCAGAACAGAAAGTCCTGCTCCCAAAAATGCCACTTACCTAATGGATTGATCTCGAGGTACGTGAAATATAGATCTTCATAAAGGTTGAACAGGCCACAGATGAAACTAGCCAAGATGCTGTAAAAGAATTGAACACAGATTCATTAAGGCAGCCAAATATAAACCACAGCCAGCTCTGCTTCATTCGTATTAGTGGCAGTCTGCACGTCTCTGGATCCATTTCCTTCACTCTCATTCATCTTCTCTGGAAGAAGGCTCCGTGATGACTCAAGGAAAGGAAGACCTTGATGACTCATCTTAATTACACTCCACCAAAGTCTGCTGAGAGCACAGTTGCTCACAACTGTCATGTAGATGTTCAGCCTGTTTAATCTCACCCAGAGACAGAAACACATCGTCTGGGGCTGTCAGATACACATCTTTGTCAGAACCGAGCTTCATTAGCTGGGACAGGGAAGAGGCTGCAGTGAACTCTGCTAGTGACAGGCTCCCTCAGCCCCTCCGTGCTGAACAACGCCATCGGGGATTACGCTACGTTTGGAAAAATCCTGACTCTTAAGATAACTAGGTATAGGGATCTAATTAAAAGAGACACAGAAGAAGCGTTGAGATCTACAGATAAGCTTTCAGTAAGTGTAGGAACAGCAAGAGAAGACCTTCTTAGACCAGGCCAGAGTAAGGGAGCATACGTTTCTGAATTAGCACTCAGAGTAACATCAGCATTTCTACTAAATAAAAGAAACTCTAAGCTGGCAAAAAGGATCAAAATTCAATACACATCTCCAGTGTCTCAGAGGTCAAGGCTTCAGCAGACTGAGAAGTGCTCCTGTCAAGTGAAGGCTCAGAGCACTAGCAAAGCTTATTTCGAGTTTTACAAACAGCTCAGATAAGGTCAAGGAATTTGGATTTAGGATGTATGGAATGTTCTTGAGAGCAGCAAGAAGGGCAGGAGAGCAAGCTTTAGGGTGAAACAGAGCGAAGGGATGTTGCACGAAATAAAGGAGAGGAGCTTCCGTGTGGCTGGCCATGCCCACGACGTCCTGCACACCGGTACTTACTCCCTTTTATTTGCTGGTGCGTGCTGCAGGAGATGCTTCTTTACATCCGATTCATTGAGCTTCTCATCCACCGCCACAAGCAACTTCTGAGCTTTGGCATCAACATCTCCCACATCCACGCCCCCTTCGTGGTGGAAGAGGACGTAGTCTCCCTCACGGGCAGCGTATATGCACACGTAGAACTCTTCCTCCTGCGCAGACCCAGGCACAAGCATTAGCGAGTCACACCCAGAGAAGCCCTGGGAGGGGCAGCTGAGCACACGGCTGAGCTTTCCAAGGAGGAGCAGCACTGGAGCGGCCCAGTTGCTCCCCAGGGTCATACTGGCTGTGCTGGTGCGGGAGGAGGAGTGGAGGGGCCCCGAGTGCGTCACCTTGGTGAAACGCGCCAGGGAACACTTCCCATTTCTGGGGAAAGCTGCTCCCACTTTGCAGAACCCAAGCGCAATCCAGGGTCCTTTCTCACGTGCGCTCAAAACACCTCTGCCGTAGGTAACGATACCCTGCCCCCAAACCGCGGTGGAGTCTGTTCCACCAGCACCAACTGAGATCTCACATCCACGCTGTCATCCACATGCGGGACTGCCAGGCTCAAGGAGCAGTGAGCTGCCTTGCCCAGCCGCCTTGGTCCCTCTCGGGTGATCTGTACCCTCCTCCCAGCAGAGGGACAGTGACCAGTGTGATTATCCACAGCTCTTTGCACGGACTGATGCTGTGCCCACACAGCTCTGACCACGCGCATCGATATTGTCAGCTTAACAGCACGTTCCCCATCTTCCACCTTCTCCCCTGCATCGGTGCATCTGAGCTGCTTGCAACTCAAACCAGATTTAAAAGCTCTTTGCAATGCTTTGTTTGGTATACCAACCTGTTTGTGAGGGACGAAGGGCTCAATCAGAAAATTCTTTAGGATTCCCTTAGCATTAGCAATCTGGAGGCAGAAAACAAGACCAGCACCAATAAACACTTGTCCAACGTCTGCATTTACAACAGTATAAGGTGAGCTTCAGGAATTAACCAACACTGCTCTACAATCGCTCCCTCCCAAGCACCTCTGCTGTGTTTCATGGGGATCCACACTCCTCCCTCCCCGGCGCAGCGTCAGCCCTGTCGCTGCTGGACACGTATCTGCAGCACCCAGGGCACCCGAGCCTCACGGGCTGCAGGAGCCCGTCACTTTCCGCTCTCCTGGCAGGACACACGGCTCTCGGAACTGCACCAGAACAGCTGCTCTTCACCTCCTGTCCCACAGACAGCGCCTGTACAGAGCTCTGCTTAGCGCAGCATGAAACGCAACGGTTGGAGCTGCTTCTTGGAGCTTTGCAAAAATCAGAAGTGAGGGGACTCCTGAGCTGGACAGGGAGCAGCAGGAGCAGAGGGCTCGGCCCAGCACTCACCCTGGAAGTGGTGTCAGTGAGCACGAAGAGAGAAAAAACCCTTTAGCCCCTTCCTACACGGACACACTGCCACAGCAGGGTCCCGGGAGCTGTCCTGTGTAGGCACTTTCCTGCTGTCCAAAGCCAAGTTTCCTTGCTCAAGGGGCACAGGCTGTGTGAGACAGCCCCTGCTCCTCAGGACACTGCTGCAGGAGTCACATCGGTGCCAAGCCCCTGGCACGGCCCTTCCTTTAGACGTGGCGGTTGTACTGGGCCAAAGCAGCGGTTTCAACACCGGCGGCTCTCCGGTGGGCAGGGACACACGATGGTTTCACAAGCCCAGGTCTGGCTCGGGCGCACAGCGCGGAGCAGGAGCCAGCACAGCTCAGTCCCAGCAGGGCCGAGGCACCCACAGAGCTCCCTCAGCTCCCGGAGCACCGCGGCTGGACGGCATGCGTGGCTACCATCGGCATCCCAGTGCCATTCCCAGGAGAATAAATACTACAAGCCAGCGCTGGCTCAAAATAAGGACTTGAAGTAACACTCAGTCACCAGCCAAAACACTGGCTGGCTACGCTAAGAGCACAATTTTAGTGATGGCTTTTATACTCATCTTGTTAAGTCTGCCTTGGATATGAAAGCAAAGCAGCTATCCCGGCCAGACACCGCATCGGAGCGACCCACGTGGAAGGGACTTTCTACATGGTCCTAATTCCTGCTGAGCTCCCACCACACAGGCCCTACGCAGGGGTGGTGACGGGGGCACGGAGCTGTGCTCCCTGTCGCGGTGTCATTCACCAGGCTCATTTACCAGCAGGAAGTTCACATGTGCGACAGTTTCTCATTTGCTTTGGCATCAGCATAACATGCATTTTACACCACCATCCGCACACCAAATCCTGTGGCACAAGCAGGGAGAGAAGACAGAACCACGAAGTCTCCTGGGTTTGTTGCTGAGGTGGCCACTCACCGTGGTTTCTTGGCCCAGGCGCTGCTTCAGCCAAACCTTCACCTGATCCAGCGTGAGGTTAATTCCAACCAGTCCGAGCTTCCCGCGTCTCTTTATGAGCTGATCTGGCTTCACCACTAAACGCTACAACATTGTGCAAGAGAGATTAAGGGAAAGAAGCATTAAAAAATTATTTTGGCCGAGTGATTCTCTGCAGATAGTGAAACAAAAACTTCAATTCTGTACAGCAAATGTCCTCGCAGAATTTCTTTCATCTCCTGGCAAGCCCATCTCCCGGTACAACACGTCTGTGGTCTATTTTACGCTGTACTTTGGGAAGAGCTGCCTTATTTCCACTCCCGCCATCACGGCACGCTCTGCACGGGAGGCTGCCTGGGGCCCTGCACATTTCAGTCAGCTGGCGGCAGCTCTTTGTAAGATACCCACGGAAAGCCCTTCCCAGGTAACACACTTATCTCTAGCTTGCCGTTTTTTTAAATACGCAATAGGTGCCATTCTGTACAGTTCATGGCCTAGAACTTCAGCAGCTCGCAGTGTGGAGTCAGAGCAGAAGACGCTGCTGTACAGAACGCTGGTCACGTTCTGCCGGACCCTCTCTGGCACTGCAGAGCCCTGCCTCAAAGCACAGAGTGTCCTTGCTGCCTTCTGCAAGTCCTTTTAGAAGGACTGCTGGTATCTTCCTGCAAATCACTCAGGCACTTGAGCAGGGAACATTTAATTACTTAGTGCTGGGCTTCCATCAGTCAGTCAGTAAAGGACTGTGAAACATTCATTTCTACCAAGCAATGACTTAATCTAATTAACCACTGGGAAGGAGCCAGCAGGGACAACTGATGAGCAGAGCTCTGGGTATCTTTTCTCTACAGAAAATGCGTGGATTTGAAACGTGGGGTTATAAAAGATCTTGCATTAAAAAAAGCAAAAAATCCTCTTCCCCTGACATTGTGCTTGGGTGCAGGAAACCTGAGCAGTATCCTAACGGAACATAAAGCCAGCTGTGGAGAAAGTGCTCCACGATTTCAGAACATAAGGATTTGAGAACAGCCCCAAGAGACTCTGGCATGTTGGAATTAGCCTCGACCTTCTGCGTGTTACCAGCAGCTGGTTTGCAGCTATCTCTGCTCGTGTATCTCACAGTCTTAAAGGAATTTTATAATCCTGCCCCCAGAAGGTGATACAACAGCCCTGAAGCAAGGCTTGTTTCTTCACCAGTGTTGCAAACGAACGTTGCAGAACAGCAGCAGAGACCGGTCCTTCAGGAAAGGGGTGCCGAGCCCGGGCGGGAGCGGCCGGGCACAGCCGGGGTCTCAGCCACGCTCCTCACCTCGCTCAGGAGCCACGGGTGGTCCTGGGTGAGCCGAGCCCAGTCGGTGGCGGGGGTGACCCGGGCATACTTGAAGCGGTTCTGGATGGCAGAGGAGGTGCAGATATACTTATACAGGAACTCCTTCCCAGTCTGCTCAGAGATGGCTTTGGCTGACATGGCTACCTAGTCTGCATTGGAAAAAAAAAAATTAAAAAATAATAATAGCAGGCAGAAGCAGAGTCCAGCTCTCACACAAACCTCCCAGTTACCCAGCTCAGTGCAAACAGAGCTGGGGCTGTCTCCCCAGTATAAGTAAGGCCGTAAAACTCACCCAATAAACAACAATTATCTGTGTTGCTTAAAACTTCTACCTCTCTGTACTGCCCAGAGCAGGGTTCTGGTCCAGCCTTGCCTGCACGGAAAGGCAGGATCTGCACAGCTTGGCATGGCGGTGGCTGGATGGTTCCAAACCCACCAGCTCCGAGCTGGAGAGGGCTTCCTTATCTTTTCAGGAATGTTTTCTGAACAGATGAGTAAATGATTTCTGATCTCAAGGCTGTAACTTTTCTCTCTGATGTGCAGCAACAAAGTCACAGGTGCCAAAGATGCATTTATTTTTAGCCGCAATAAACTTTTATTTCAAAGCATACCTCATCACAGTGAGCCTGTCTGCATGTGTCAAACATCAGAACCGTCTTGCCAGAGGTCACCAGGCAGTTTTGGTTCTGCGAGGGGTCAGACTGCTGGCAGGGAGGCTGAGCAGTGGCTGAGTGACAAGGTCGTGCCACTGCTCCCCAGGCACAGCCAGTGGGGCAGGAAGCACAAAAGCAGCTTCGGATGGTTTCTGGGAGAGCGGCAAAGCAGAGGCACCAGCACAGGACAGAAGAGCTCAGATTCCATCAGAGTATCTGGACAGTGAAGCATGTGAGTGGCTCAGGAGGACTGACGGACTGTCTGTCTCACAGAACAGATGCCCCGCTTAAGATCCACAGAGGGAAACAGTTTAAAAAATTCCACAGTTATTTCTTGTGCTACCTTCTGGGTAATAACCACTAGTAATCAACCAGGTTATTCATCCTGTAAGCAAGCGCAGGGTATGCCAGGGAATAATTAGCCAGCAGTAGAAATAGTTTTTTTCCCTAGAACAGGAAGAGGGAGGCTTGGTTGGGCCCCTCCCTAGCAGGAAAAAAAATACATATATTTATTCTGCAGAAAAACATGGCAGGAGGGAGGCAGGTCGCATTCTCTGTCCGTCTCCAGAATGAATCAGGTCGGAACAAGGAAGTACCGTTATTGAAAGCTGCCTACGAGGCTTAAGAACCAGCAGTCAAATCTGCTGCCTACATCTTTTCAAGCACAATTCCAGTCTTAAAATAGAAAAGGAGAAGCTACAGAAAGGGCAGAAGAAGTTAAAAACCTGAGTTCCTGCTTTCAGAGAATTATTCTGTAAAACCCCAACACGACAGAAGCGCAGCTCCCAGCTCAGCCCCACTTCGGAGCAGCACCAGGCAGTGTCTCTGCAGCAGCCCATCCCTCCTCACAGAACCCAGAGCCCCTGCTTGTCACCACAGACACTTGCACCTAATGCCCCACTCTGGGTTTATCACCCCCGAGCCAAAGTCACCCCAGCCTCAGGAGAGGGGGGCTCTCGTGAACAAGCCCAAGGAGATGAGGCACATTTTGTCTGTGTGGCCCTGCAAAGCGAGGTTCCCGTCCTGCCATCCCACCCTCCTCGCAGCCCCCGTAGCACAACAGCCCCGGAACCGCTACGCCGAGGCTGCTGCGCCAGCTCCATCGGCTCCCCAGGAGGGATTCCTAAAAATATGTCCTCAGAGGAGCTGCGGGAATAGAGCTGTCGCAGGAAAACCACGGGAGCCAGTGAGTTAGGCCAAGTCCCGGGGCTGTGAGCAGCTGTTCCGCAGCAACTTCAGAGGCAACCAAGAACTTTCATTGGGTGTTCCCTGCTACAAGAGATGGGGTGACGCTGAGAGAACATCACAAGGCGAGGATTTACACACAGCTCTCTGCCAACAAGCGACAGCAGCGTGTATTGGAATAGAGAGTCAGTGAAGGGGAAATGCCGGGTACCAGTGGATTAACCTCAAACGTTTTAGGAACGCTCCCGGCATCACCTTCTGAGGAGGCTGCAGCTCCGGTCGTTCCTAAGCACGGACGCTGGAACTGCAGAAACATTCAACTCTGCTCGGTGTCAAACCACCACAGCTTTCTAGAAGGACAGAAATCGGGTGGAAGGAAAGGGAGGTGCAGGGGGGACAGAGCACACAGGTCTCAAGGGGAAGCAGCCTGGGACAGGTAAGGGGTGGTGGCTGGGCGCCAGGGAACGAGCTGCCCGGTGGGGATGGGCTCCAGACCCGGCTTCTCCTGCTTCTGGAGCAACGGGGCACCTGCTGCTCAAAATCCCATTGCCCCTTGCAGCTCTCTGCCCATCTTTGTCCTGCAAATGCCCCAATATTGCATTACAACTGTGTTGTAACCTGCATTAAAAATTCAAAGATTAGCAGAGTTGCCTTCACTGCTTCACCTTTACTAACGAGGAAGCTGCAAGAGACAGAATCCTTCACTGGAAACCAACTGGTTCGCTGCATCACACTAAGAAGAATCTCAAGAGGGTCTGCAGAGCTGGTTTGCATCTATCCTCTGCTGAGTGTGGATCAGCCTCATGGTATCATTCTGAGCCAAATTTTACTTAACTACGAGGCGCTGCCTGTGCACTGGATAAGCACTGTCAAGAAGACCACGGCAGCTCCCCCAGCCAAAAGCTTCCAGCTTTATTACATGGCCAGCTGGCCACAGGCTGACTACAGAGGAACTTGCTAGAGCAGTGGCTGTAGCTTGGGCTAGGAGGTGGCAAAGCTGTAAGAAAAAAACCACCACAAGTCCCCACCCAACCCTCCTCTGCAAGTGTCTATACCATGGTGCTGAAAACCTCCTGTGAGGATCTGTGCTGTAAAGCAGCGCTCTATCTGAGAGCAAATCCTGCTCCCAAGTTACCTGCAGCTGTTTGTTTTGCCCAGTAGGAAGCTGGAATACCCTTGCTTTCAAGTCCTTAGAAATTCATCAGCTGCCCACTCTACAATATTCCAAAGGCCAGTCCCAAAGAAAAATGGTCTAAATTTCACTGCAGCAGCAGAAGATGGATAAAGGAAAATGGTAAACATTCCCTAATCCTAAAAAAACCTAAGTATTTTTAATTTCTCCAGGGTGACACAAAGCCCCTGAACAATTCTGCAGATCTTCAGCCCACTTTACAGATGAAAACAATCAAGCCAATGCTAGTTAGGCCAGTGATTAAGGTGGAGTTGTTTGCGATTGCAGGAAACTGGACCCAGGACATCCATTTAATCCATTAACCGATCTTAGTTAGTAGTCCTGTAGAAAAAAAAAGTCAGTGGGGACAATGGTGACATGCACAGGACTGCTTAAACTCGAGGGACACAAGCACAGGGGCTCTCCCACCAAGCGCTTGTGAAGCCGCTCATCTCAGAACCTTCACGGGGCTCCCTCATGCCACCACGTTCTGCTGCTCCCTCGCTTCTCTCCCAGTTTCATCATCTCATTTTTGTAATAACACCACTGGGGTGGAGAAAGACCTAGAGGATTACTACAGCAGCAGTAGCTGGAACGTGACACGATCCTTGTGCCATGGCAACGGAAGAGCAGGAATGAGGCTGTTCTGCCCTTATCTGCCCGTGGTTCACGGAGACATGTCCTCATCATTAGCAAGTCTTTAATCACACCCTTCACTCCCTTTTTTTCCGCTGCTCCAACTCTGCCTTTCTCATGGGATAGACAGCGCAGAACAATTGCCTCAGTCTGCTGAATCGTTAAGCTAAAAGATCAGCAGGAAAAGAAAAAAGAATCCCCAGAGCATCAGCACTTCCCATGTGTGCTGGAGCAGGGCTCATCACCCAGAGACAATCAGAGAAGGCTCCATCGACTGGCTGCATCCATCCTGCAAGCGCGGAGCAGGGGCCGCAGGTCACCACAGCAGCGGGGACACAGAATCTCCACAGCTTCCCAAGGATGAGGCAGGTTAGGACTCACCGGCCCGGCACGATCTTGTGTTTGGCCAAGCTTAGCACCTGCAGCACCAGCGACAGGGAGGGTAGGTCAGATGGCGTGCAGAGGAACACAATAATCCCTTTCTCTGTACCAAGCACAGCTCTAGGATAACATTCCCTCCTACCGATTCATTCGCAGACACTGCTGCTCGTGATTCTTTAGCCGAGACCGAACTGCAATTTTCTTCTGACTTTCGGCCCCAGATCCTGCGGCCACCACACACAAGGGCCGACTCACGGCAGCAGCACAAAATGCCTTTTCCAGTCTGCTCTGAATGCGCATCCCCTGCTGCACAAGGCTCGGGATAAGGGCCGACAGAATTAAGTCTCTAACCTGTGATGCTTCTCTGGCTGCCTGCGAGGCTTTGCTGTCAGTTGGTGAGGAACAGACACAGTCGGTTCCTGGATAAACCGCCCGAGTGAAGGACAATCTACTACCACTGTAAAGCATTTTCCACAGTACATGCCACGGACTTTTCAGTTAAAATGCAGTGGATGATAGGAGCACAGAACAGTCCCAGTTAGAAGGGGCCTCAGGAGGTCACCTGGTCCAACCTCAAGCTCCAAGCAGGGTCAGCTCTGGCGCCAGCCCAGGTCACAGGGACCATTCTTGCTCTTGAAGCATCCTGTCCTTCTCTTGAGCAGAGGCACAGAGCTCTGCTGAACGGATATCAAACCACAGCTAGGTGGGTGATGAGTGGGTGACCGGGTTAAGAATAAGTTCTTTCTGGAAGTGTCACCAATTTCCAAGAATGGTTGGTGTTCATTTACTAAAGCTCTAAACCAAACAGCTTCCCTGCAATGCATCACAGACCTTTACACCATCATCCATAGCCTCCGATTCCTAAGTGCTGAGCTTCAGCCTTCACTAGCAAGTCCAGAACAAGAAAAAGGATTAGATCACATTTTCCAGGGCTCAGAAGCATTTATGCCCTCAAAACATCACCTGTCAAATCTGAAAAAAAAAAAAAAAAAAATTATGCTTGGGGAAAGTTTCTTGATTACATTGACAAGAAAAAAAACAAGTGGATGGTGGCAAGCTAGACAAGGGCCAAAGATCTGGATGCGGTGTTTGCTGGGACACAACTGATACGTCTGCCCCAATACACTCGCGACTGGCTGAAAACGCAACACAGCCCGAAGAAAAGAACATGGGAAAACAAGAAGAGGAATTATTGACAAGAGAACCCAGGTGAAGTCTCCTTGACTCCCAGAGAGATCGGATGATGTGGCACTACTCAGCACAACATGGTCTACTCTGCAAGAGGAGAACAACAATTAAAGACGTGGATTTGGTTTATTTTCCTTTAAACCCTTTCTGGTCTCAAAGGTATAACTCTACGAGCTTCACCAGTCTGTGTCCATACAGAACATGGTGCTCATGCATGGAGTTGTCTTGGATCAGCACCGCACTCCAGCCATACCCAAGCGATGCTTTGTTGGGAGAAAAGGACTCTCTCCAGTAACGATTTCATGCCCTCTCCCAAGAATTATGTCAACAAAGCCAGACAGGAAAGTAACCTCGCCGCTCCATCCCGGGTCATTTATTAACACAGTTCAAGACCAGCCAGCATTTTCAGCCCGCAGCAGCATGAAAATTTACGTCAGCTTCCACCTGGCAAACAGGCGTGCTTTCATCAGAGGACAGAGAGGGCTCGAGAGAAGAGGCCCCACAGCAGCCAGCCAACTTCACAGGTCAAGATACCTCCGTGCGGAGCATTATGAAATGCCTGGCACTGTCCTGGTGTGACGCAAGCAGGTGTGCTTGCTAAGGTGGTGAGCCCTGAATGCCCAGCTCTGGAGGAGGTTCCCCGCAGACATGGAACCTCTGAATGCAGAACAGCAGCCAGGGAGGGGAAGAGACAACGAGCTGAGTGAAGTCTGGCTAATGGAGAGCTGCAGACAGGCTCCAAACACCCTCGTAAGCATCTAATGCCAGAAGCGGGGTATCTGGAATCCTATCTTTAAAGACCACCTTACTGTACAGCCTTGGGGAAAGTCCTTAACAAGCTCATTCCTTAAATCCTCTCCAAAGCAGACAGCAGCAGTGTGGACTCCAGCCTGCGCGGCTGGGCAGGATCCCAGCTGTGACTGCCCTCCCAGTCAGGTCCCACTTTGAGCGGAGCTGCAGGCAGCAGGAAGAGCCCTGCGAGCTGGAGAGCACAGGTCTGCACAGCCCAGCTCTACATGGTTTGAGTAACTGCGTCAGACAGCGGAGCCGATGTCCTGGGCTCCAAACCCAGCTGAGGAAATACAGGTATCTGCAAAGAACGCATTCGGGTTGGACAGGTGCACAGAGCGTGGGGTCTTTACATGCTATGGCAGAAAGCAAATACAGCTGAACAGAGAGAAAGCCCTGCAAAAGGATGAGAATTTCCAGAGCAGCAAGATAAACAGCAGGTGTTTGCAGGTAGCAAACAGGAGAGGTGGAAAACTGCCATTTCACAGCTCCTGGGACTGCTGGATCCACCACAGGGCGGAGAGACACTGACCACCGACCCTCCAAGAGCAGAGCAGGATCCCAGCACCGGGACCTGCCGCAGCCACCCCCAAGGGATTTCCATCCTGGAAAAGGGGCACAGGCGCTGCTGACAAAGGGCTTCCTGGATGAGCGATGAAGGGAACGAACGCGCCAAGACGAAGCCTGGAACTGCCGCTGGCACGGACGAGAGCCCGCCCGGGCCCTCGGAACGCCCCGGTCAGCCCGGAGCTCACCCCGCACGGACGCGCCGAGTCTCCCTCGAGGTCAGCGGCGGCGGTGTGAGCGGCGGGCCGGGGCTGTGCCCCGCACCGGGCCCTGCCCGTGCCCCGCACCGGGCCCTGCCCGCCACCGGGCCGCTCTCTCGTTGTGTTAATATACCTTACCGTCCGTCTTCCCCCCCCCCCTTTCTGCCACTTGCCTTATCTGG
>JAVSBS010004699.1:12585-23592 GCA_033124195.1 Coracias cyanogaster
ACCTCCCACTAGACCAGGTTGCTCAAAGCCCCATCCAGCCTGGCCTTGAACACCTCCAGGGATGGAGCATCCACAGCTTTCCTGGGCAACCTGTTTCAGTGTCTCATCACCCTCAGAGTGAAGAATTTTCTCCTCATTTCCAATCTAAATCTACCCTCTTCCAGTTTGAACCCATTACCCCTTTTCCTATCACTACAGGCCTTTGTAAAAATCCCTCCCTAGCCTTCTTGTAGGCCCCTTTCAGATACTGAAAGGCCGCAGTAAGGTCTCCCTGGAGCCTTCTCTTTTCCAGGCTGAACGAGCCCAATCTTCTCAGCCTGTAGTCTGGCAAGCTTCTTGGTTAAGTTACCATATTTCCAGTCCTGTTACGATGGATATAGTGTTGGTCAGCTAGTCAGGGATTGAACTTAAGAGTTTCATAATAAAAGCATTAATAGCTTGAGTCAAAACCCCTTATCTGGCAATTGGAACAGTTTGCATCCCTTTGATAATAAAGACCAGGAGGCAGCTTCTAAGTTATATCCACTGGTAGATAACACTGTCCCTTAACACTCTTGTAATGAGATACTACATTTATTTTGTTAACAAAGCTAGGTACTTTGTTTACCTGAAAGAAAATTGAGACTAGAAGTTGCTGAAAATATATAATGAAGCAAAGGATTTGCCAGGGTAGCAAGTTGTGTTGACATCTGTCATTTTGCAAAAGTTGCCACATTATTTTCTTATTTCGGCAATAGAATAAAGAGTGATTTGTTTGTTTCACTAGAAAAACTACTTGACAAATTTAGTTTCAGTTTTTGCATGCAACTCCTATTTTCTTGTTCCTTCAAAAAATGAACAAAAATCCATGTAACATTTTGTTGGAAAAGACCTCATGTAGTTAATCATCTTAGTTGTCCTGCTACATGTGCTTAAAATCTCAGCCACTTGAGAGGGAGAATTCCCAATCCAGGAGCTTCCTGGTGTCATTTTCTACCTGTTGGTAGTTAAGGAGCTGTCATCTCAGTACCCAGCTGAAAAGTTAAAAATATGAAATTCCAAATCTGCAAAAGTGAAATGATCTGATGGAAAACTTCAGTTTAGAGAGGAAAGCATTTTGCATGGAAACGTAGTTCTGCCAGTCAAGTCTGGATCAGCTGTGGCTGTAGTCAAGGAGCAAAGTAGTGGTTTTTATTAGTGCAGCAGATGTAATATCTATACAGTAATTAAATCTCGAACCATTTTCCTGAGGGAATTTACTTTCTTGTGGCTGTTACTGAGTATTTTGCATTACCTGGTAGGAGTCTTCCACCTTATTAACACTGTGTTGAACTTTGCCATGTTCTTACTTCAGATGTGGAACGCAGTCCTGCAGAGGTGGAGCAGGGAAGAGTAGATGTGTCCAACTGTATTGGTCCCTATAGCACTGGTCTGCTTACGTATACTGAAGAGAATTTCAACAAGCTGCTGAATCTGTGCAGCTACAACATCCTGAATAATAAAGATTTAATTCTTCAGGCTTTGCGAACTGCAGTGGAACGAAAGAAGCAATTTAAAAACTCTTCATCACCTAAGTTGTCTAAACTCTCTAAAAGTGTATTTTGATGAATCTTATCAGAAGGAGATATACAGATGTTTTGGTAATGGCTAATAAATATCAAGGGAACATGAATCCATCCAGAATCAACATCACTGTTAGTTTGTTTTAAAAAAAAAAAAATTATGTATTTTGTTCAGTACTGTGTGTGAGGACTAACGCTGGTTCTGGCATTAAAGCCACTGGGAAATCACGATGACTTTTCCATTCCCTAAAACAGTGAATTTTTAAATGTGGCTGTAGAGCTATGGGGTCCTATTTGGATATACAGCCATATGAGAATGAGATTTCAGCCTTACAAAAGTCTGTGCCATATTTCGATGCAAATCTTGGTGGTATGTGGTCTTTGAACCAGGGACCAAAGCAAAGATCAAACAAAGCCTTGCTTTGTTCACAGATCTTTGCTTGTGACAGTAAGGAGAAAACCAGATACCAAAAATGTTTGCACCAGGAAAAGGCAGGCTGATAATTGAAGAATGGAACTGCACAAGTTGTCTCCTATTTTCTCAGTATCCATGTGTTAGGCAGAAGTCTAGCTTCAGTGAATTTACCTTCCTGACTGTCATTGCACTGAGTTTACATTTTGGATGGACTACCCCAGAGTGATCAATGTATAACAGCCTACTTCTTCTGGCAGCTGTCCGATAAAAATCATCTGACAGCATCCATTTGTGCTGAACTTCTCTCTGAACTATTGTCAACCAGGTAGATTTGGAAGCTGAGGATAGCAGCTAAGGTTTCAAATCCTACACTTGCTGGGTTTGGAAAAACAGTTTTAACAGCCTGGCCTTTGGCTATAACCATCTCTTCATTTATTAATCTGCTGCAAGCCCACAGATGTTCTCAATGGCAAAAAAATCTGCAAGACTAACTCCTTTTACTTCTGCAATGTTATGATGGTCAGTGTAGCTGCTGCTCCAGTTTTATTCCTGCTAGCATTCAGAGCATAGATGGGGAGCATTCATGAGATTTTCATACTAGTTTTAGTTAAATGCTTGTTTAAGAAAATATATTTAACTGATCATTCTTAGATCTTATTTTTTCTTGTACAGTGTAATAACTACCTTTCAAATACTAAGTACTTGTGCATAATCTTATTAAAAATAAGAGTCTTACGGATGCAATCATTGAAGTATGTTTTTTTAATTAAGTTCTGTGGACCTCTATGGATTCAGATCAGAGAGTGAGTTGATCTGGGAAAAAAATGGTTCTTGCTTCTGATAACAAGAAATCAAATATTGAGGTAACAAAGGCATCCATGAGCATTGCTGATGACCTTTGAGGAAGGATGAAAGAAAAACTGCCACTTCAGCAGCTGAAGATGAAAAATGGAAGGAAACTCTGCGTTTGAGATGACTGGGATAGTAATGAGAGATTTACAAGTCCAAATACTGGTATTTTCGAACACCAAAGTATTTATATATATATTAAAAAAAAAACCAAACAACAAAAAAACAACAACAACGAAACAAGGTGCATCCATCTATATGCCAGCAGCATATCTCATTACCCTGGGAGTGTCAGATCTTGTGTCCCCCTCTCATGTGCTGTGGTCAGAAGGGAATGGACTCTGTCATCCAGTCTGACAGATCTCTGTTTGATAAAGAGGAGCTAACATCATACTTTGTTTCCTCTAAGGCAAACCATTTTCTGTCCATCAGATCAATTAACAGCACATAATACTAGCAGGTATCTCCTATCAAGCTTTGCTGCAATATGAATCAAACCAAGGAACTCTATAAGAAGAAACTGTTGGCAGTAACCTTTGCATCTCCTTTTCATGAATCTAAGGTGGTCAACTCCAGCAGCTCTTTCTCAGTTACTGGTAAATCTTTTGTTTTCAACTCTGCTCTCTTAATCAGAAAGCCAGTTTTCCACCTTCTTTTCTTCCCTTTAGTTAGAATAATTTGATGTTAATGTTCACCAGTAAGATGGCAATAGTTTTCTGTGAGCGAAGAAGAAAAGGAGAATGTCACTCTGACAGCTTACTTGTGTTCATAAGTTTATTTTTGAACAATTATGAAATGGGGTTTTAAAAATTTGATTAAACTTTTTTGCTAAGTATTTTAAAAATTTTAAAGATTAATTTTTACAGCTCCAGGAAGATGTAACAAAGGCAATGCACTTTGTGCCTGGTGTATTCCACCAACTGTTTTTTGGTGGTTGCAACACTTTGCACTGGGCCTTCAGCTTTACTCACCCAAGGTGTGGTGATGATGTATGTTTTTGGCAGCAAATCCAGAAAAGTAGGATGACTTAGAATGAGCAGAGGAAAGGGAGTCCATTTTAACAAATCTGGGCCTGTTGAGCAAGCATTGGAAAATCTTAGGCTGTCCAAATTATCTGGCTTTGCAGCTCTGTATTTTGACTTGAAGGAATGTCAGACAAATGCTGATGTTCAGGCTGGGACCTGGATGCAAGGATCTAACACTGCATGGGGCTAACGCTTTCCCTGGGCTCTCCAAGCTCAGTGGTCTTACCTTGGTGGCTTGTGAGTTTTGTCCACAGTGGACTCATATGGTTTCTTATCTGGCAAAGGAAAGGCTTCTTTTTCTGCCCTGTGAAAACCTATTCAAGTTCTTCACATTGCAGCTGTACCTCAGAATCCTGCCTGTGATGGTGAAGGTAGTGTAAAAGGACAGGGGAAAAGATGTTTGCTCAAGTGGCTTGCCAACTATTAAAAATAAGAAATGAGAGCATTTCAGTGTTACTGGTGCTTTTTTTTAAAGGAGCTGAGGCTCAGTGACATATCAGTTGGATTTTTTGAAGTGATTCAGACATATTCATTGGCATAGTTGTTCTATTTAAAATCCAGGTAGGTCAACTACAATTTCTTTTTCTGAAAGGACCCATTCGTGACCTGTCATACAAGCTCTGCTAAATGCAATGGCATGATCCTGTAAGCAATTAAATGTGAATCTTTATAGTCTTTGTTAGGACTCAAACATCTCTCGGGCTGTTTGTAGGTGAAGTTGCTCCCTTAATTAACAGGTGACATGAGGCGACTTCCTGATATTCTGAGAATTGGTTCAGATTCAAATTGGCTCTAGATTTCCCTGTAAAAGTCCTGGGCTATGTGTCTTTCTGCATTTATGCCAGAGGAATCACTGGCTAATTAGGTGACACAGGCTAGTGCTGGTATTCCTCATGCCTGTGGTCTGATGGGATTAGGAAAGAGAAAAATCTCCTCGAATAGTGTCTGAAGTGTTGAATGAACCAGGAAAGGTCAGGCAACCTTAGACTCTTCCTGCAAAGGTAAAGAGAGTTGCTGCTGGATGCTCAGATCTACAGGGCACAGGGAGAGGCAGAGATAAAGGTTGTGAGCTACTGCTTTTTGAGACAAGGGTTGGATTTGAAATTGTTGCAACAAAACTGAGGCAGGATTGCATCTCTTGGGGGCAGCAGGCCCAATACTTTAGTGATGATTTTTGGATGGCAAAACTGCCCAATTGCTTTGGGTTAGTGAGTAGGAGGAGCGAGATTTTTATCTCTCCAAAACATATCAAAGGTATGTGGAATCATTTTAATCAAGTTTCTCAATAGTCTTTTAAATTTCATAATCAGAATAGTGTGTTAAGCAAAACTATAATCCCCTCCGCCCCACTCAGCTACTGTGATGTCTCTCTCCAGTGGCTGACTTTGCACCTTTCATTCTCAGGAATTTCAACTGAGATTCAGACTGAATGTCTTTTCTCCTTATGAATGGATAATACAAAAACTTTCAGTCTTTTTTCTCTAACCTGTGCCCCCTACTATAAAAATGCCTTCTTGGAATGTCCTTTCTTGTATCTTATATGATGTCTTTTTTGACCTTATGTGATAGAAAACATCAATGATATTGTAGAGTATTGAAGGACAGGTATACTGAAGATGTTGTATGTATAAACATGAAAGTAAGTGCCAACATGTTAATGTGAAAGTTAAATATATGTATTTCCTTTTTTTTTTTTTTTTTTTTTTTGTGCCGGACGATTGCTTTAGAATTCATGGGAGAGCAAAAAGTATCTAGCCAAACCTGGATTGTTTAGACACTGAAATGAGGAAGGAAGTGTCACTTTTTATCCATGGTAGATCTTCTTGTGTGCAGAGATTATTGATCTTAGGTCCATTGTGGAACTGGAATTTGACTTGAACTGCTTGCACTCCGGCTGTAGATCTGACACTATATTTCTTTATTTGTTCATTTGCTTTATTTGTTAATTCTGAGTATTTCTTGTCTAATGTGATATCTGACTGTCATTTTGTGTCATGTGTACCATGTTTTTGGATATTTGCCCTTCTTGTTATGTTCAAGGTGTTTAAGTGATGACCAATTCTTACTGTCATCCCGAAGGTGGTACGGGGATGCTTTTCTCTTGCAATAATATGAAATCCCCCATTAGTCATACATTTCTGTAGTCCTGGATTATCAGGTGACAAAGTGGTATATAAGATAATCACGGGATATCAGATGCAGCTGCTGTTGCTGCCTGCAACCTAGTGCACATAAGTATACAATTATCTGAATATCACGTTGGGGAAACTAGTGCTTGCAACGGGGTAGTTTAGACTGCCTCAGATCAGCAAGATATTTATATTTGCTTCACTTTGCCTTAATTAAGACACGGACAAAATCATGTGCGTGTAAACATGCACTGTAAAGTAGATGGAGAGCAGAGGAAAATTGTATTTTCCCTTTCACTTTCTTTGTTATTGCTCAGAGCTTTAAAGAGACTACTGTGTGTTCCTTCATCAGTAGCAGTCTCTCCAGTCTTTAAAAAGTAAAGTAAGAGTGTAAGTAAAATGTATATGAAGATCAATACCATTTTACAGTTAGTTACTCTGGAAATGTAATTGATAAAAAGAGCTGATATATGGCTCTTTAGACTTTGGGTTACTTCATCCATTAATTTACTTATTATATGCTTGATGGTTGTCTTTAAAATTCTCCTTGAATTGTGGAAGAACTAAGGAAAAATTAAAAAACCAAAACATGATACTTAAGCTTTGAAGTAGTAATCTTTGTGAAATAATAATCCTAGGAACACATTTCTACCTCTAAAATGTCAGTGGGACAAACTAAAAAAATCACTGTTTCTTTTGAAGCAGGTTTTGCTTATAGAGACCCGTGAATAAGCCATCAACAGTTAAAATTTTCTCAGTGATAAGGACTTACAAAGTCTTCTTGTGTGGCTTGGACAAGGGGCAGTTAAAGGAAGACCACATCAGCTACAAAACTTGGTCATGAGCAGGAGAGGAAGAATTACTTAGGAACATGGTTTGGGTATGGCAATGATGACACTGAGAAAGGGAAAACAATCTGAACATCAATAAACCATTCAGCGGGAAGTAATATCTCACTTATGGATCTTAAAAGAGATGTGGATAAGAGAATGTAATGTCAGGGAGTCTTGTACTGGCTGTGAAACAGCTGGAATGGTATAAATGTATATAAGTGTCTATATCTACTAGAAGAACTTGGGGAAGTTGAGCTGGATAACCTACTCTCTTTCCTTTGATAGAGGATGCTTACAGACATTTTTAATGAAAGCAATTTCCCACTTTAAATATTAATGCTGGAAGCTTTCCACTCTTTTTTCAAAAGCTGGAAAGACTAGTTTTGTGCTAGCATAAGTGATTCTCAGCTGTGACTGCTCCACCTGAATCTGTTCATAATTCTTTAACACAGATATAAAGAAGGAAATTAAAGGAGCCATTTTGTCTTTGGGGTAAAGATGCTCATGTTCATTGAAAATACCTTTTAATTGTTCTTTCAAGGATACTGCACGTTCATATTTATGAGCCACTTCGATTCCATATCTGTTGAGAAGGCTGTGCAAACTGTGACTGAGGAGCGAGCAGCAGACTATTAAATGCTTTAGGTGGAAACCAGCAGATAGCGCAACTGCACATTTTGGATAAGACCTTCTGAATAGTCACCACGTGTTTATCACACAGATGTCAACATAGAAGGAAGAGACTTCTGTGTAAAAAGAGAATTTTAGTCTAGCAACATTCCTTGGACGACACCACCTCTCTTCCTCTGTGCCGAATTGCTTTGATACTGGCCTCCATGGCACAGGGGAGCACACTTAAGTGGCATCCACTACAGTTTGCAAGGTTACTTTCTTTTCCTGCATGAAGTGAATGAAATCTGATTTAAAAAGAATCACTTGGATCTCGTGGTGCAAGAGTGAGTACTAGCTGCCTCCTGTTGTCAAGGAGAGAGGGCAGAAAAAGGGTGGCAGAGCTTAAGTCCGGTCTTGCACGTTCCAAAATCTATGAGCCTGCACATATGTGCCAATTTAGGGCTATTATAATACACTAGCCTTACAGGCAGTGCACACCAGCTTGAAGAGAAATCAGGGAGGGTTTTGTGCCTCAGTGTTTCCCTCAGGATGCCCACTGGGCCCGCTGTGAGGGCAAGCACACACAGGAGCCCTTTGAAGTAAGCTCTGAGGAATTGCTGTGCTCCTCAGATCCATGCAGGAGAGCACAACTCTCTCCCTTGCCTCACCCTTCCACCCCCAAGTTTCACCTACTGATTATAGTTCCTCCCTTCCCTCTTGTTGCACTTAAAATCAAACTGCAAGATTTCTAAACACAGGATTCCATGTCCCCGTTTTTCTATATATGCACTAAATATCCAGGCAAAGAATACTGAGCACATGGCGAGGGCACAGAAATGCCCGAAGTAGCTTCGGGGGACCATGGGTCCTTTAATCACTTGGTTGTGGCACTGCAATGGGGTCACTTCCCTTGCTGAACTGCAGGCTGCTATGGGAAGACTGCTACAGGTATTTGAGGTCATGGTTTGGAGTGAAGCTGTTGAGATCTCTCTCCACTACCTTGCAGTGTGATGGCAGCAGTGTAGGGATACGTGGAGAGCTGTGATTTAGTTAGTCACAAGTGCTTTGCGTGGAAGTTAGAGTTGTCGTGTACAAGCAGAACAATTTTTAAACAGTAATATTTTCAAGGAAGCAATCCCTCCACAGAAAGGGGCTTCAGTGTTGCTCCCAAACATCACAGTAGGTACAAAAGGAATTGCTCTTTGTTTTACTGACTCAGTTGAGGTGCTCTCATAGGCTGCAGGAAGCAGGGAGGGGACTGCTTAATGACTGGAAATAATAAAGGGGTGGGGCGGGAGAGCCTGGTTTTAAAATCCCTATTCCTCCACCCCTAATCTGCATGAGGAGTTCCTGCCAGCTCTACAACTCAGTATCTTTTAATATTGGACTTATATGCAGCTGGGACTGCAATGGGATCAAATTTAAGTTCTAATGAGGTAAGCAAAAGAAGCTGGTAGCAAGCATAAAGTGGGTAACATTGTCTGATATTCCAGTGAAGTTGATCACAGAGGAGAACAAGCTATTTGAGGTGTGTGGGAAATCCAGAGAAGGCGACTTTGCAGTTCCTCAGCTCTCGTGGTTGCAAGGATGGTTTTCATCGTCTAGCCTTTTACAGAACCTCGTGGCGTGTCTGCATTTTCAGG
This sequence comes from Coracias cyanogaster, assembly GCA_033124195.1. Lineage (NCBI taxonomy): Eukaryota > Metazoa > Chordata > Aves > Coraciiformes > Coraciidae > Coracias > Coracias cyanogaster. Next base: position 21,633 of record JAVSBS010004699.1, read on the forward strand.
CTGTGTTTTAGGGCTAACAATGTTACTTACTGTGCTTCCTTAAAAAAAAAAAAAAAAGCTTTGTGTCAAGGAAATAAGAATCTGGTTGCAATTGGTTTGTTGGCTGGTAAAGCACCTAATGAGTGTCATTAAGGAGCATAGCTCTAAGTATGGTTTTGAATGTGAGATGTTTTTAAATGTCAGCCTAAAATAAGAGTTTAACTTTTAGCTTAGTTTTCTTAACTTTGCCTTGTGTTGTTTTTCCTAGACTTTTACGAGCACCTCAGCACCAGCGGTGAGTACGGTAGGTAGTAATTAGCTAGCCCTTCATTAAATGCTGTCCAGTGGTGAATGTAGATCACCAGAAAAAATGTTAGCAATTCAATGGCTTGGGGGAAAATACTGCAATATTTACTGAATGCTGAAAAGCTGGGCTGCAACTTAAACTCTGTAGATGAAATATTGTCTTTGCTTTCAGTAGACTCTAAATAGTCTGGCCTCTGGTGTCTGATGTGTATGATGCTGTGAGTAGGTGTTGAACTGTGTCTGAGCTGGTTTGTACTTCACCTATATAGTTTGTTAAATTCCTCCCTTTTATTGCATTTTGATTTCTTTGGATGAAACACCCACTTGTCTTATACATGGTTTCTTCATAAAAAGACTCAATTTAAATAGGTCCTTCAGTTGTTCTTAGTGCTCTAGTATTCCTTGTAGTCCTTCTTTGCACTGTAATGGCCTGTCGTAGAGCTTGCAATTCTGTGTAACATGATGTTTTAAAAAAAAAAAAGTGTCAGAACAGGTAAAACTGTGGAATAAGTATGTTGTGCTCCACCTCCTGACAAGCCCAATCTCATCAGCCCAGTAGGAGTGGGAGCAGTGCCCAAACTTCTCTGAACGTGAAAAGAGCGAGACAAGGTGTTTTGTGAAGGCTGAACTCAGGATGAATTCTTTGCACAGGCAAATGGCAACTGCCTGGGTAATTAGCAAGTGTTCATGTTAACATGTATTAGCATAAAGGAAAATATATCATGTAAGCTGTTATGAGCCAGTGAAGGGGAACAATGGCAGTGGCAACAGGATGGGGTTGTCTTCAGATGCTTGCAGTGGGTTTGCAGCTCTCTGGGGATCTGTAGGTGGAAAGATGGGCTCTTGCCCCTGCTTCAGTGATGTGGGGCTTTCCCAGCCTGTTTTGTTTTGGGCTTTGGTTCCATGCAGAGGATTGTAGTGATAAAGAGATTGTCCCAGGTGATGGTAAATTTGGTCTTCCTCATGAAGATTTGCTGCTATTGATAGTAGCTAATGCCTGATTGCACCCAAGAACCTGCTGCTTTCTCTGTTAAAAGTGAAATGCTATGGTGAAGCAAAGATATTGCAGAGTTTTTTCAAAAAGTAGCTTTAAAAATAATGTTTAGGTCTCTGTGTAGTCTGACAGCCCTAAAGAAGCATGCTAGGATCATAAAATTTTTTACTTTTAGTCCTGTAAATTTAGCCTGTGTTTAGAGGATCAAGCTGGTTTTTTAATCCTTAGTGCTTTTTACATTTTTAGTAGGTCTGTAGGTGAGATATTTCAGTGGCTTTAGACTGTGCCTCTTGTCTTTAGGATATTCAGGGTGGCAGAACTGACCTGAATATAGTACATAAAATTTAGAGTAGGACCCAGAGCCCCTTCTTTCTGCCCTCTTTGAGGCTCACAGAGGCAAAAATCAGCAAGGAACCCGAGCTGCTCCCCCCCTCCCCCCATGGAAGTTGACATCTATGATGATAAATATATAAGCATAGAATATCGGAATTGTTTTATTGTTATTCAATGGCTAAGTTAAGGAAATCAGCTTTCATTATCAGAGCCAGTTTCAGGACAACTTGTGGAATATGTGTGATTTAATCCTGAATGGCCATTTAAATTAAAAGGAATATATAAAGTATTTGGTGAGGAGATGTTGGCAGTGCCCTTAAGCTGACAGGCAAAAAAGTAATACTTTAA
>JAVSBS010004699.1:28342-45740 GCA_033124195.1 Coracias cyanogaster
GGAGGAGAACCTCTCTCGACCTACTAACTACACCCCTTCTAATACAACCCAGGATGCCATTGGCCTTCTTGGCCACAAGGCCACAACATTGCTGGTTCATGGTCATCTTGCTGTCCACCAGGACCCCCAGGTCCCTTTCCCCTGTGCTGCTCTCTAACAGGTCAGTCCCCAACTTATACTGGTACATGGGGTTGTTCTTGCCCAGATGCAAGACTCTACACTTGCCGTTGTTGTATTTCATTAAATTTCTCCTTGCCCAACTCTCCAGTCTGTCTAGGTCTCGCTGAATGGCAGCACAGCCTTCTGGTGTGTCAGCCACTCCTCCCAGTTTTGTGTCATCAAACTTGCTGACAGTGCTCTCTGTTCCCTCATCCAAGTAGATGATGAATATATTGAACAGTACTGATCCCAGTACTGACCCTTGAGGAACTCCACTAGCTACAGGCCTCCAACTAGACTCTGTCCCATGGACCACAACTTTCTGGCTTCTTTCCTGCAGCCAGTTTGTGATCCACCTCACTACCTGATTGTCCAGACCACACTTCCTCAGTTTAGCTGCAAGGGTGCTGTGGGAGACTGTGTCAAATGCTTTACTGAAATCAAGGTACACCACATCCACTGCTTTTACCATCATCTATCCACCTGGTTATGTCCTCATAAAAGGCTATCAGGTTGGTCAAGCATGACCTCCCCTTGGTGAAGCCATGTTGACTGTCCCTAATAACCCTCTTATCCTTGATATACCTAGAGACAGTGCCAAGGATAAGTTGTTCTATCACCTTTTCAGGGATGGAGGTGAGGATGACAGGTCTATAGTTACCGGGGTCCTCCTTCTTGCTCTTTTTGAAGACTGGAATGACATTTGCTTTCCTCCAGTCCCCAGGAACCTCTCCTGTTCCCCATGACTTACCAGAGATGATGGAGAGTGGCCTAGCAATGGCTTCCACCAGCTCCCTCAGCACTCGTGGGTGCATCTTATCAGGACCCATGGATTTAGGGATGTCCAGATTGCTGGGGTCTCTAACCCAGTCCACCTCAATCAAGGCAAATGCCTTGACTTCCTCTGGGGCCTCAGGGGTCTGGGACTCCTCAGGACAGCCTCCAGCAGTATAGACAGAGGCAAAGAAGGCATTCAGTACCTCCACCTTCTCTGTATCCTCTGTCCCCAGGGCACCTATGTCATTCAACAGTGGGCCTACATTGCCTCTAGTGTTATTTTTATCGGCAATATATTTGAAGAAGCCCTTTCTGTTCTCCTTGACCTCTCTTGCAAGGTTTGATACCAAGGAGGCCTTAAGCTTTCCCAGTTGCCCTCCTACATCCTCTGACTACAGTCTTATAATCATCCCAAGTGGCCATCCCCTTTCCATGATTTCTAGACTTTCTTCTTCCACTTGGGTTTGCCCCTGTTTAACCATGCAGGTCTCTTGGATCCCTTTCTTGACTTCCTAACTCTTGGGATGCTCTGATCTTGAGCTTGAAAGAAGTGGGCCTTGAATCCTAACCAACTATCTTGGGCCCCTTTACCTTCTAGTATCCTGTCCCATGGGATTTCCCCTAGCAATTGCTTGAAGAGGCCAAAGAGGAGGTCCAGGGTTATGATTCTGCTTGGTATTCTGTTCCTGCCACATGAGATCCTGGACTCTACTATCTCATGGCTGCTGCAACCAAGGCTGCCCTCAATCTTCACCACTTCAACTAGACCCTCCTTGTTAGTGAGAATGTGATCCAGCAGCGCTCCTCTCCTAGTTGGCTCATTCACCATCTCCATCAGGAAGTTGTCATCAATGCACTGGAGGAACCTCCTGGACTGTAGATGGCTGGCTGAGCAGGCCTTACAGCAATAGGGTAGTTAAAATCCCCCATGACAACAAGGGCCTGTAACTGCGAGGCTGCTGTCAGCTGCCTGTAGAAGGCCTCATCAACTTCCTTGTCCTGATCTGGTGGCCCGTAATAGATATCTACAACAGTGATGCAAATGTCTTATCAGCAGTTGTAGGAAAGCCTATGAAAATAGCAGAAGCATAAGCAAAACCATTCTATTGCTTCTGCAGAATTTATAAATATCCAGGAAGAGATTATAAAATCCAGTGTGTCTAGGAATTTATTTAATCTAGAGAATGGAGCAATTTAAAAGTCAGAAAAAATTAAATGGTGCACTACTGTGAGAGTTTTAAAGGAGTTTGTGAGGGATAGTGAGGGAATATGAGAGAAGGATATCTAGAATAGAGACTGCAAGAGAAAAACGTGATAGATGGATCACAGAACAAATGTTAATAGTGAGAAGAGCCCAAGACACAAGAAATCTCTGCAGCTGGCAAGTCTACAGAGTCTGATGATATCCATTTGTTGTGGAAGCCCTGTAATGGTTCATCTTCTCTGCCTTTGCAGACCAGCGGACATTGGCTTGCTGAACCAGAGTGTGGCAGCAAATGTAAAATTAAAATCCTCAGTTAGAGAATGAGACTTGCAATAGGCAGAAATAATGGTTTGTTCACTGTCCAGGTGTGGCACCGACAGGGGAGGGACTATTTTAATTCTGAATTTTCCAATTCGTTGGGGAGCTTTCTCACAACTTCTGTTCCACAGATGCGGGTCCTCAGTAACTCCCCCTCCTGAGTGCGCTGAGGTTTTTTTCAGATTCAATTTTTTTCAGATGCAATTATGCCACTGAGTCACTTTCATGAGGGAATTTGAATGGTGGTATACCTGTTTAAAGAGGTTGAAAAAGCATGGAAGAAAAAGGTGAAATAAAGACAAAGGGAACAAGAAAATTTAAATCTAAAGACCACAAGAATAAAATGGAAATATGTAAAACAAAGAGGAAAAGTCCACAGTATGTTCCCCAAAATCTTTCTGAACATGGCTCAAAATGAATTTTTTTTTCTGGTGCACTCAGAATTTCATGCAACACATCAGAGTCTCTAAGGAAACCAGCTGTAAATGCTAGTTGATCTGCTATATATCTTAACTAGTGTAACGGGTCAGCAGTAGAGGGAAAACTTATCTGGTGTTGGATTTGGTGGTTTCTGGCAGGAGGGATGTGGTTGGAACATGTGGAAGGTGTGCTTAACAACAACAGTATTTTTGAATGAATGATTACTATCAGGGAACAAATCTCTGCTGCCCTTATTTGTGGTGTTCTGGGTTACCTGATCCTGTGTCTTCTGCAATGGAATGTTATTGTGTTTATCTATCTTATTCCTTTACAGCTTTGAAAAATCTGCTATGATTTACCAAATGCCTTGCTTACTGCTTATATCTTAATACTTTTTACTCTAGAAATTACAGATGCCCAAACTGCTTTGTTTTATGATATTTACTGTGTCATTTTGAAAAAGGGATTTGGTTCATTAGACAAAGTGAGAGCAACCTGTAAGATGTAAAGTTTTGAGTTTCTTAAAGACCATTTTTTATGTACAGAAGCGCATACTTTGTTGGCTCATAGTTATACGCATGACTTCTTATTTAACAAAATGCAGATGTTCAAATGCCTAAGTGGTGACTTGCACCAACTAACTATGTGATCTGACCAGGCAGTCACTGCAATAGTGTCTGCAAACCTGTGTGCACAATTGCGTGTGCATCTGTGTGCTCCAATAGGTCTCCTGCTTATGCTTCAATTCACCATGGCTGTCCTTGTTGGAAACAACTTGCTCACAGTCACTTCTTACCGCAATGAATTGTACAGTCTTTCCTCATGAAGCCTGTTAACATGTCTGCCACATCATGTTGCTTTATTACCTTGTATTCTGGTCTCAGGAACAGATGAACATCATATCTTTACCCCCTTGAGATGCCCTGAATTCAGAACTTGGGCATATCAAGGATTTGTTTAAAGCGTATATGGCAGAGAGATTTGAAAACTATTCAGCAAGAGTATTTTCTCAGCAGAAAATTCATTTTCTGAAGAAACTCAAATTATTTTTCTGGGTTTTTCAGTTCTGGGCTCCCCAGTTCAAGAGAGAGAGGGAACTACTGGAGAGAGTCCAACAGGGGCTACGAGGATGATTGGGGGACTGGAACATCTCTGTTATGAGGAAAGGCTGAGAGACCTGTGGCTATTTAGCCTGGAGAAGGCTGAGAGGGGATCTGATCAATGTTTATAGATATCTGAAGGGTGGATGTCAGGAGGATGGAGCCAGTCTCTTTTCAGCGGTGCTCAGTGATAGTACAAGGGGCAACAGGCACAAACCAGAACACAGGAAGTTATCTCAACATCAGGAAAAACTTCTTTCTTGTGAGGGTGACAGAGCCCTGGAACAGGCTGCCCAGAGAGGCTGTGGAGTCTCCTTCTCTGGAGATTTTCAAAACCCGCCTGGATGCGTTTCTGTGCAACCTGCTCCAGGTGAACCTGCTTTGGCAGAGGGGTTGGACTAGATGATCTTTGGAAGTCCCAACCCCTACCAGTCTGTGATTGTGGAACATATGTTCATTTTTTGTCTCCAGTGGAAAGGATATTTCAGGCAGCCTTTACGTGTTCTGAGGTATTAAAAAAACAAGTATTTCAGTTAGTTTTCCTTGAAACCTTGGTATTTTCAGCTCTGGGAAAATATCCCATTTCTAGCTGTTTGTAATGCTAACTGTAAGCTGCTTGTTTCAGTTCTGAGGTAGCACTTACTTCCTCCACTTTAGCTTTCCTGTTTTTCTGGTTAAACTCTTGTGTTCCCCATGTCAATGTTTTCTGTTGTTGTTGTTTTTGTGTTTTTCCTATATATTCTTGTTAATGTAGTGCTGTGCTTTATTAAAGTGAGTCTTTCTTCTTGGTCTTTGATTCTCATGTTCCTATTTGCTTCACCAGTGAAAAATAAATACGCTTTTTAAGTATTTCCCACTAGTGTTGTTCCAGAGCAAGACCTCTTTAGTAGATTTGGGTAAGGACCTGGAAATCTAGACTGTTTTGGACTGTGGCACTGACTGCATTATGAGGTCTTGGGCAAGTCATTCAAGTTTTCTCAATATACTTATTTGCTTAATCCTTACATTGCCACTGCGAATTAATTAATCAGTCTGTCTCAAGCCCTTTGAAAATGGGAGCTGTAGCATTAATCACTATTAGCCATTTATGTTTTCATCTGCTTACACTTGTGCCTCTGCTGAACATCTGATTGGTCATGCATTCCTGATTAAGTTTGGCCTTAAAGCCACTTGCTGGAAACGCTTTTGTTCCCACAGTCACTATCAAGGTTTTGCCAATTGTGGTAGCATGGTCAACTACACGAGAAAGGCACAGCTTGGGAAAAACATGGCTGGTAGAAAAACCTAAAACTGTAGTTGTTACTGAGAGAGAAGGAGGAAATACATGAAGAAAACTGTACTTAATATAATGTAACAACACTGTTACAGGTTTTGAGCATGATGCAGGTACTGACTATGGATTGAATTATTTGACCTCTTCTGACTCACAAGGTCACTGTAAGAACCAGATGACTGGTTGAGCATTGCTAATGTGAATTGGAATATATATTGAGAGAATATGTATTGCTTTATGGGCATGAGAGAAAGGCCGTTGCCACCTGTATCAAGCTTCTGCAAGTCTCACTCCCTGTTAGTTCTACCTCCAAACATGAGGGGTTTGGAATATGGAAGGAGCTGAAGGCACTGGCAGCTTCCTTCCCCAGACATGAATGATGGCAGGATTTTCCCAGTCTGCATTTAGGAAGGAATAGAATGAATAGTAATTTAACCGTGGTGCTGAAACGGATTTTGTTTTCCAACAGGATTGTTGAGAAAGACACACCTAAAAATTTTGTCAAATAAATGAATGAATATGAAATTGGCATACTCTGATTTGTGATGAGGAAATAAAACTTTTCAGCTTTGATGGGGGAACGATTTAATTTTTGGCAGAAAAATCTGTTGTTCTTCATTTAGGCCAGCACTTTGATAAAGGCTTTCACTTAGTTAAGGTGCAAAAATCTGAGGGGGAAATGCTAGAAAGCAAGGCTTGCTGCAGCCCAGGTTGAAAGTTGTGAGGTGTGTAGCCTGGGTGACAGAGGAGCCATCCTAGAGCTGATGTGAGTGCATGTGGCAGAGGACATATACTGGTAGACATTCTTGTGTTTTGGCAATGCTACCCTGCCCCGGTCGTTTGGATAGTCATGAATATAAAGCTGAATGCATTGTGGGTGTGTGTACTGCATGTGGAGTACAGTGCTATTTCAAGTATAAAGTAACATTTTCAAAGAAGAGTAAGTCTGACTAAAAGTGAAAAGTGGGATAGAGCATGTCAAATGCATGAAGATGTTTCTGTTTTCCCATGAGTGCTTCATTGTGTTATTTACTCTCACTCATACTCTTCATATTTTATGAAGAAATCTCCTACTGTGTTATGTTTGTCATAGGGTTAAATGTACACAGTGTAGTAAGCCTTTCTCTGGATATACCATCAGTCTGTGATAATCATCTTCTCGTTTTACAGTCACGCTTTCAGACTGTTATGTGACACTGTGGCTGCCCACTGCTTCAGCTGAGAAGGTTCGGACCAGAACCGTCAGGAACTGCAAAAACCCTGTCTGGAATGAAGCTTTCTGCTATAAGATTGACCGTCGAGTCAAGGTAGTGAAAAGAAATGGTTTTCACTACTTGCTGTCTGCAGATAGTCAGTAGATTATGCAAAGCTACAGTAAACCAATAAGTATATAGCTGGTTTCCAAACACTGGAGGTGTTAAAGATTCCTCAGAAAAAACTCTGTTGCTAACACCCTCCTTGGTGTTGTTCTGGTCCAGCTATTTGTTACTTGAACATCTACTATACTGGAGCAGTGAGAAGCAATTAAATGCCCTGCAGAGTATGGCCTTACTACCCTGTTCCTGATCTTCACTTATACAAGTCAAACCCAAGATGAAAATCACATAAAAATAGCAGTAAGGTCAGTCAGTTCTAGGTCTGATGGAAAGGAAATCCTTTAAACACACTTCATTTACACATACATGTTTCATACAGTTAGAGCCAAAGGCCATAAAATAAATGTAGAAACATTCAATACAGTTATTTATCATGAATTCATGAATGCTCTGCATGAGCTGCTTGTTGTGTTTCATTTCCCCAGGCAGACAAGCCTGCTTTTTTTCTTATAGTAAAGTTCTCAGAAATGTGAAGTCTAATACTCCCTTTTTCTCCTTTTTACTTTTTCCCTTAAAACTAGAAGGGAGAGGGAGGAAAACCTGGTCTTGAGATTTTCCTGCCTTGGGGAACTCTTAGATATAGAAATAACTCCATTATATTCTTTTTCAGAATGTTCTGGAGCTAAAGGTCTGTGATGAAGACACGATCACCAGGGATGATGAGCTCTGCACAGTTCTCTTTGACATAGATAAACTCACCGTGGGACGTACTGTTCGAGTGAAGTTTCAGCTGAATCCACAGGTGAGCAATGGAATTGGTCAGAACAAAAGCAAATTCTTTCCGTCCATCTAAATATATCCTTTTACAGTGATTCTTTATGGGAAAATTCTACTTAAACGGTATTTTTCTGCTATATAAGAAGACTTGAAATCCCTGTATGAGTGCTCCATGCTAGTTTTTGTTAAGAACAAAACTCTGTGCTAAAAATCTGGGATGGAACCAGCTAGAACTAATTACCTGGTGCCTTAATTCTGAACAATTTTGGCATGTTTGTTGTCTTCTGGCATAAGTTATGAATTTTCAGCCACTTTAAACTGTAGTAATATTAAAGCAACTTGAATATTCTTTTTATGCTGGGAATTAAAACTTGAAAAATGGCTGTTTTAGCAGAATAGGAGTTCCTATGTCTGCATGCTTATATGACATGTTGATTTTAAAAAAATTCATTTAGTTTTAGCAACTGCTTTTTCAGTATCTTTAATTCAGTATCTTAACTTTGGCACCATGGGTTTTTGTTTTGCAAATTATTCTTATATTCTGGAAATCTTCCGAAGTGCTATTCTAAATATATATAATTTCTAAAATATGTAACCGGTATGATGAAAGTCATGAAGAAAAATAAGTAATATGCCTTTCTTTCTTTTTCCCCTCTCTTCAGACACGTGAGGAGCTAGAGGTGGAGTTTACATTGCAGAACACGTGAGTAGAGTCCTAAATTCTAAATAAACTGTTGTATTGAATGTAAAAATAGTCTGGAATTCTGGTTCATATGTGATAATCCTTCTTAAATCTACATTCTCTGAAAGCAGCATCTAGATAGTTTCATTCAAGCCTAGTAAATTGGAATTTCAGAGTATGTATTTTTACGTTTGAAATATCTGAAAATGTCATCTTTGCCCTTTTTGCTATCTCCTGGGCACCAACTTCTTCCTGTTCTCTTTTTGTCATTGAATCAATACACAAGGAGGTGTGAGGACAATTACAATATTCAGGAAGTCTTGACCCACAGGAGGAGGAGTGCCAAGCCTAAATGTCTTATGTCCTGCCTTGTTGGGGCATCTGGCTTTTCAAATCCACAGGGCATATACATAAAGTGCTCTCCTGTAACTCGATCTGTTCAGCTCATTTGGCTACATGCGGGGTGCTGTTGTAGACCTGGGCTACATGTGGGGTGCCATGGTAGACTTGAGTATCAGCTCCAGCAGGGAGAGAAACTAAATATTCTCCATAAAGTAAGGAGCAAAGATAACTGTGGGAGGCTGAGGACTGAGTAACCAGGAAAACTGGAGAAGCAACAATAGCTTCATTTAGTAGCCTTGAAAGCTGTTGGTGGAGTTTGACTGTTTAGGGGAAGTTTGCTTCAGGTAAACCATGCTGTGGAGAAATCTGGGAGGTTCTCATGCTGACTTGAGAGGGAGTCCTGGTGCAGGACCACAGGTTTCCTTGTCTGTCTCCATAATAGACTTTATGACTCTGAGAAAGTTACTTGAAAGGATTTCTGTTACCAGTTTGATCCATGTTATTACACTGAAAGTGTTGTTCAAACAACTAAAGGATGGTATTGCTGGGACCTTCTCAAGATATTCAGGGTACTTCAGGAGACCTAGCAGGATAATATGTTGGTAGAGATTTTGAAAACATGTTTACCCCTGACAGAAGGGGAAATTGGGACTTGCTGGAGAAAGGGCAGTAGCTCAGTGTTCTAAATGGAGAAGGAAAGATCTAGTGTTCACAAGCAAAAAAGCCATCAGAGATAAAGCAGTCCCAGAATCTCCTATTACAACCCACAGAGACTCACCAGGGTCGATTGTTTGTTGTTTATTGTGCACCAAAACCAGTAGAAGACCCACCAATAGCAAGACAAATGGTGTCTATCACAGCTTAGGAGTGTCACAACATCAGTAATGGCAATAGTGAAGGGAGCTCTAGTGGATGTGCCAAATGGCCCCTCTAGGGTTTTGCTTCCTTTGCAAGTTAGAGGATAGCTGATGGAGCTGGTACATAGAATCATGCTTTTGATAATTCTGTCTTTTGATGAGGGGTGTCTAGATAAGTTGTCTGGCTTGGATATTGTGCACAAGTGGGTTGCAATTAGTCTCAGAGCAAGCACATGTACCAAGTCTGCCTCAAATTCTTCTCTCGGACCTTGAAGACAATTGCCTTTTCCTGGAGACATATTCAGTAGATAATCAGAAATTTAGCAATTTCTACAGGTGCTGTCTGAGTAGGAATTCTGTTGGTTGGAAGATGACAGTTGAAACTGTACAAATGAAGAGGACCCTTTGCAGTCCCAACAAAGAGGTTTAAAAAAAAAATCATAGTCATGGCTTAACTGAAACAGCAAGAACACATTTGATCCGCCTTTTTCATTCATAGTGTTATATCTGAGTGATGAATGTAGTAGTTGTGGCCTAAGGAACCCCACATGCTGCATCATAAGTCAGGGAATGTCCCTTTGAGGTCCCAGAAGGACCAAGAAAGGGAGGATGCTTCTCTGGGAAAATGGTCTTCTTGTCAGAAGGAGGATAGATATTTTCCCTACTGCCCCTCATTTGTATTTCTTGCATATGCAGGGCAGTCATTGGGCTGTTCTGCCAACTAGTTGAGTCTGGAATAAAGATGTAAGCACATCTGAACGGATTAATTATTATGATCTTTATAGGATATTGAGAGGTTTTTTTTTCTTTCTTTCAACATAGAAAAGTGTGATGTCAGGAGTAATTAATGATAGGGTTTGTGCACTAAAATTGGAGACAATAGATTGCACTACCTGTGGTAAACTAAGGAGCCCTGATAAAGTCTGAAAGACTGAAGTAGCTGAGATGGGTCACCAGAAAGCTATGGACCAACCCAACCTCTCCAGTATTGAACAAGCTCAGCAGGTTTTGGCAAGGGTTTTTGGAACTGCTGGATGGGAGAGGTGTTGACAGAGGTTAGAGATAATTTTCAGAGTGGGAAGAGCCAACCATAGCACTAACAAGAAGTACAGCTAACCACATGGGACAGTTTCTAAAAATCTGATATTGTGATGGGAACAATGAGAACCTGCTTTTTTTGGGGTAAATATAACAGTTTATCTCTGAAATTAATAATTAATCCCAGCAGCACATCTTTTTTGACACTATTTATCTGAAGTAGTTTTTAATTCCTTCTGCATCTTCATTCCAGACTTTTCCAATTGAAAAATTTACTGTATTAGCCTGTTCTTTCTTTCCAGCATTTCAGATGAATAATATCACACATGAAGTGTAACCCCAGGCCGAGAAAGGTTCCTGGGTTGCACCTACAATAGTGACTTTGTCACTCCTATTTTTGTTTCTCTATTGACCTCACTGCAAAAATTGTGGTTTGCGTTACGTATACCAAAGAACGTTGTAAAAATTCCCTGATGATACATTGGTGGGCTGGATGAAATTGCTTCCTGCATTTGTTCCTGTTATCTTTTATTTAAAATGGAAGAAAACCTTAATTTTGATAGTTTGGTTTCCACAACTGCAAGACAAATATCTTCTCTAGTTTTGGCTCACTCTTACGCCACTCCTGCAGTGCTTGCAAATGCCCACCTCTCTGCTGCCATTCACCGTGACAGGCACTGAGGGCCAGATGTTTGATCCTAAGGACACAGAGAGGAAGGCATGCTCCTTCCTCCGAGTGCCTTTTCACCAGCAACCAAGCCAAGGCAAACACCCGCCCAGTGTTTTATGGGCCCATAACACGAGCCGAGCTGGCATGAGAGCTGCTGCCCTCAAGCAGCAGTGACAGAAAAGGTAAGGTTGTTGTACACAGGTTGCTGATACGCATACTTTAGTGCTTTTTGTGTTATTGTCTGGTGATTATTAATGGTAATGTGGGCTTTCTCATCTGCGTTTCCACTGGTAGGGTCCAGCATCAGAATGAGCCTCTCCGAGTCGCGACAGGGACAGGGTCCCGCTGGACTAGGTGGCTTCGCTCCCTCAACATCCCCCTCCCCTCTGACTTCTACTGAAGCCCACACCTGATATTGAGAGCCACAAAGACACTTCTGATGCTCTAAAAGGTAATTTGAGTTTCCAAGTAGAGGTCTGGGGGTCCCACGGTATTTGCTGGGTTTGCTGATCTTTTTTTGGCCTCTTTCTGTCTTCCAGATGTCCCAAGTTGAGGAGGTGCATCTCAAACAACTCTTAGAAGAATGAAGGACTGCTCTTACACAACCTTTTGTCTCAGCTCACTCTCCCTCTTCTCTTTTTTTTTTTTCAAATGTGAAAGATTATGTTTAAAACAAAGCCCACTTAATGCAAATAAATGTAAATAAGTGTACAAAAAGTTGTATAAAAGTTAAATGTTAACTATTGAAATATGGCAAAAGCATTATTTTTAGCAAATAAAAGTATTTTTTCTTTCCATTCTGCTGTGTTGTTCTGAGAAATTTCCCCCATCTGTGGGAGTACCAGCAGATCATGCTAGCCACTTGGTTTAAGCACTGCTGAGGAAACTCTCAGAGTGGGCTGAGTCGTCACCCATCTGGGGCCAAAGGTACAGTTCACACTTGTGTTTGTGACAGGAAGTCACAGGGCCTCAAGGAGCATTGAAGGCCAAAGTTTAAAGCTGAGAAAGATGAAAACCAAATAATCTTTGAGGTGAACACTGTTTTCCTTATTGAAATAGTACCATCCCCTGTGCTTCTCTTGGGTCATCAGAAAGCTCAGAAAAGTAGCCTACATTATATGGAAGCTCCTAAAAGAAGGGGAAGCTGGATCTGACATATAAGAATTAAAATTTTGTAGATGGGTATCAAAAAATCCAAGTTCTCTGGTGAAATGGAGGACAGTAGGCTACTCTAAATGCAAACTGTAATATGAGAATCTGTGTGACTGTAACTTCCTACACAACATTGCCCATTTCATTATAAGGCAGGCATGATCTAAAAAGGAGAAGGTGGCAGTTTGATGTGTACCAGGTGTTGGGAAGTGATACCTGGGCTCACAGAGTCTGCTGCAGGCTTAGGCACCCCTTCCACAGAGCTTTAGTAGAGAAGGGTGCCCAGAGTCCCTGTTCCTGAATTCCCCTGCTACAGGCCATAATATGCTCCCAATTCTCATAGTAAAGCTGAGGTCTGCATTAAAAAAGGCCACAAATCACAAACTGTAGCGGAGGAGAGGACAGGAATGTTAGTATGTGTAATAAGGTATGTGTAATAGCAGGCTGGATGTTGAAGAAATTACCAGCTAGTCCTGAGAAGTGGATGTTATTCAGTGCTCCAAAGATGGGCAAAATATTCAAAGCTCCCTGCCAACCTGAATGGTAAGAGCTCTTCTGCACCCACCTCAGCTGTGTTTCTAACCACAGCTGATCTCCAGAGCTTCAGAGAAAGGTGAGTGGCTTTGCTCTTAAAACAAGTGTATGGATCACGAGGTTAAAAAAAATAAAAAATTTAAAACATCTGTCTTACACTGTGACCAGCAGAAGTCTTGTAATTCAGGATATAAAAGTTGGACGTGCAGTATGGAGAGTAACCAACAAGTGAGAGCAGCTGGGCTTCCTTACAGCAGTGACCACAGAGGTGATAGCCCTAGAGGGACATCTCAGCTGTTAATGCTTAATGGCTGTGTTGTCCTGGTTCTTCCTAGGAGCCTTTCAAGCTATTCTGACCAACAGTGCAGGTTCTTCTACTCTGAACCTTCCATTCCAACATGCCTTGGACCTCTTAACTTTAAGTATCAGGCTAGCTTTATACTTTGCTGATACCAGTACCTCAAATAATAGTACAGTCTACTGGATATTCACTTCCATGAAAAGACTTATTTTCCTGTCTTTCCACCTTCATTTCACCAGGATATGCAGGCTGAGATCTTTTAATAACCACCATGTTGTCTCTCTGTTTTCCTTAATTTTTAAAATGAAGTATTTGAGGACAGAGACATCATATGTCATGTAATGTTACAACTATTTGACTGCAAATAATTAAGTGCAACCGTTTGCCTCTGAAACAAAATTTAGTGATACTTAAATCCATTTCCCTGCATGCAGGTAGAAACATTGAGTATTTTTTGCCTGAACAACCAATGTTCTTTGAACAGTTTAAAAATACACTTTCAAAAATAATCCTACAAAAGTCTTAATTCTTTTTTCCAATGTATGGAATGTATGGGCTTGGTGGGGTTTTTTTGTTTGTTTGGGGTTTTGGTTTGGGGGAATGGGGAGGGGGGGAGTGTTGTGTGTTTGGCTTTTTTTGTGGGGTGTGGTTTGTTCGGTATTTTTTCACTGGAAAGTTTTTCCTGAGTGTTCTGCACTGTCTTTAGCCAATTCGTATTTTTCTCTTAGAGAAAAATAGTGTTTTGGAAATGAAAGTTTAAACTGTTTATGAGCTTTGAAATTTTGGGAGTATTCTTTGTTGTGGGAGATTATACAAAGCAATTTTAATGTCTGTTTATACTGAAATATAATAGTTGTGATAAACCTTCTCTTAAAATGGATAATAGCAATGTCATTCCTCTTATTTCAAATAAAGCATGTTGCCTGGTTTCAGCTAAGGTGTTATAGAGTTGAGACATGTATTTCTATGTGAGACTGCAGAGTCTGTGTAATCCCTAGCTTGCAAAGTCTGAATAAACAGCTTATACTGCCTGCAGCAGTTTGAGGAGTTGGTGCTCAATCCTTATAGCTTATGTATTCCCTTTGGATGAATCTGGGTGTATGAACTTACACCTGCAATTTAATAAAATGATAGACAATAAAGTATCCTTAATGAGACATTGCCTGATTTTTCTAAGGGAAAAATATTTGAAAAGATAAAAATTGGTGTCTGCAGTATATGAATCCATCTCTGCCTGTAGATGGATAAGTGGAAACACATCTACACATATAGTGATCTGTTAAAATCTCATGTGCATTTTGCAGATCACTTTATAGAGGTGAGTATAATTCTTCTAATTTTTGAAAAATTGTGAAAATCTAGACAAGTGTATTAGTTTTTCAAGTACAAAACCTTGGGTCAAACCACGTATTGATCAAAACAGTCAAGATGGCTGTAACACTTCCAGCTCTCCTCAGACTTGCTATGTCACAGATCAAAATTCACAACGTGGTTTATTAAAGCAGGTATGAAAAACCACAGGAGTAAAAGCCCAGCTCTTCATATTCTGTTATGGGTAGATTGAAAAAACTCAGCTTGTCATCTAGATCTATGCTTGGTAAAAGCTTTAAAATATTTTTGAGAGAGAATGTTTAAGTCAGAAATGTCAAAGTTGATGGGAGGGGAAATGAGTAATATGTTAGCTCATAGACTTAAACATTTATCTGAGTTGTCCCATCCATGATGCTACATTTTTCCATTTTATTTTTCAGCCTGGACTACCCTGATGGCATCATTACTAATGGAGTACTAGTGGTAATGTATATTTCTTACAGTCTTTCCTGTACCTGCATAACAAGCGTTCATATTTTTAACTCTGGAAACTTTTGAACTGTGTCCCAAAGCCACACTGTCCTACTGAGAAAAAGGATCTGTTGTTAGCACTAAGGGTCTCTATTTTCCCACCACTCCATTGTGGTGCCACCTTCTGCGAAGGCATGCTGTGGGACTCCTTTTAGCATGCATATGCCACCTACTTTCTTCTATAAACTTGAATTTCCTGCCCATTATTCCCACATTACACTCAGAACTATCAGGTTTTAATGAAGAAAGCGATAAAATGCTCATAAGAGTCCCATATCTCAATATATCTATTATTTTGAATAGGTCCCATCTTAACTGTGTCTCCAGGTTCAAGCAGCTCATGAGTTGTTCCTCTTCACTTTCAATATTTGAAAAAATACCAGGTCACTATTGTCCTCATGTTATCTGAAGACACAGTAATAGATAATAATTGTGTTGCTCGTTGGACATTTAAAGGGGTTGGTTGAGAACAGTATGAATCACTTGCAATGACATTCACACTTCTCTCAATTGTCATTTGTCCTCTCTTGCTACAGGCACGTGACATTTCCTGTTTGGAGGTTAGAGTGGATCCAGGGAAGCTGAAGCAGCAATCCACAAGTGAGGTTATTGCTTCATGAACCTATTGTTTTTGTGTTGTGATTCAGTCATTATAACAGATGTTGAAAAATTAATAATCTGTTGTGCAGGTTACTCTAGCTGTGTCACGTAATATGTAGTTCCACCATGCCTCACCTTGCAGAAAGATTGTGTGTCAAAATTCAAGTTTGTCAAGCATTTAGTTCCTAGGCAAATCTTAAGTTGATGCAAAAATAGAGCCATATGTACTAGAATAAAAAACTTGGAAAAAATTCTACTAGTTGTCTTTGTTTATTGCTGGTTCAAAAGGAAAATGTTTAACTAAGTTGGATGTTCTTTTTAAATGATCTTATAATTAAATTAGTACGTAGAAATCTTATCCTGTTCATTTGATTTGGGTTTGAGTATTAAGTTTTGGCACATTCAGGGTTCTAAAAGATTTTTTGTTTGTTTTTTGGTTGCTTGAGGAAAAATAATAAACTTAAGCTTCATATTTTAAATGTAAAATTTTATCAAAGGAGTCTGCACAAAATGCAAACCGCCACCAAATCAGGACTTTGCGTGTAAGATGTAGCTCTAATAAATATAGCAGGAATCTTCACTAGTCTTGAAGTTCATTTGAATAAACACTAGCTTCTGTAAAGCTGCTTGTGGGGCAAATCTCAAAAAATGGTGGCTGTTTCGAGATAATTCATTAATGGAAAATTGATCTTTATGAAGAAAATGGTAGCAATGGCTAAGTTGCATTATGGGAAGTTTCAGACTGAATTATAAGATGGGGAGGAAATATTAGTGACCTGAAATTACAGGGTTCTGGGCCCTGATCTTGCAAAAGAACAGCATACGATCTCTCTGCAAACATAAAGGCTTTTCTGTATAAGTAACACAGCCTTTGGATTGACAGGTTGTTTCAGTTTTGGTGACGTGAGGGCACATGACAAGTAGCTGGCTTGATTTTTGGGGTATGAATAATTTGACTATTGTAGCAGATACAACATTCAGTAAAATGTACGTGATGAATCAGAACAGATTGACATGAAATAAATGACTCTCATTCAATTTGAATAATCCAAAATGCCTTTAAACTCGCAGTCCTTTAAACCTAAATCTTGGTGTTATTTATTAATGGAAAACACCTACCAGATAGCACACTACAGTATTTTAAATGTGTGATTTCTGTATATTAAAGATTTATACAGATCTACCAAGATGTTTTATATCAGTTTGAAACCTGTTTCAGCCACCCAAAGTCTACTTAAACATCATGGTGTAAGGAAAATCAAACAAGAAAGTATGTAGAGTAGAAGCATGTCTTATTAGTTGTATGTATTTGCTTGTAATAGTTAAAATTCTCCTTGTTCCTTGCCTCTCTGTTTAGACCAGGAGCTTACGTTTACAGTGAAAGGATCCCATGAAGGAAGCCAGAAGATTTTGCTGGACTCTGACCCGAGCCTTAGGATCATTGTATTTCACTGTGTCATAAATGACCAGACAAGACTGGATGTTATATTACCAGAGGAGGTACATTGTCCTTCTGTATGTTATCATTAACCTCAATGAAATTAGAAGCAATTAATGTAACCGGTGAACTGAACTAGTCTTCTTAGTAGGAGAAGTTCTAGAGATGAGAAACCTTTCATGTGTGCATCTCTACCACTTTTTGCTGTTTCAGCTGGCAGATAAGAATGAAACAGAGAAATCTGGAGTGCTTTCTTTCCCTCTGAATTCACTCCCTTTGCAGAAGGAAATAATGGTAGAAGAGGTGAGTGCTGTGAATTTTTTCAAATAATTATTTTCGAAATGTTGTTAGTATTATCTTGCTAGAAATAAAATTACCAAGTGAACAGAATCATTGTACAAAATTACACAGAAATTTATTGAAAACGTAAAAAAAAAAAAAAAGACTATCATATTCACTTTTAAGGAAGCACGTCTTAACAGTAATTATAATAATATGAAAATCCATGCAAACCTGTATTCCAAAATTAGAATGAAGTGGTTTCAAGGAAAAAAAATGACTATCATGTGCACATGCATTAAAAAATTTGTTTTTGGGT
>JAVSBS010004700.1:0-104839 GCA_033124195.1 Coracias cyanogaster
ACTCCTCTTTTCTTTTTCTTTTTTTTTTTTTTTTTTTAGGTATTTAGAAAATCTCTGCTTAAATTTATGGATCTCATTGATTTCTTCCAGTTCTATAGGAGTCAAGCATAGCTGAATGTCAGACTGTACCAAACTCATTAGAAATAAAGGTACCGTAAGATTTTTAGTGACACTTAACATGTGGCTTCAAAAGTATATGCAGCTTCAGACCTGAGGAAGTGACTCGGGACGCTGCTGTTTGAACAACAGCCTTTTTTCTGCCTTGTGTTGGAGGGAAGGAATTTGGATGCTATAAGCACTAATGGGTGAATAGATCCTGTCTTGCCCTTTCAAGCAGTTACAGAAATGATAGGGTGAAGGAAACCTTTGTCTTCCCAGTAAGTGGGAGAAAAGATGCAGTGTGTCAGTGGCATCACACATTACCACAAATGAAGTTCGGGGCAAGATGTTGGCATTTCTTCATACCTATTTGTGACAGTATTGCCCACTAGTAATTTTTGTAAAGCTATCTGCTATTTAAGAAATAAAAGGTTTAAAATGGAATTCTCTGTAAATAATAAGTTAGCTTTAAAGGTAGTGTGCAAAGCAGTGTAAGTGTGGCCCTCTTAAAAGTGCAGGCCTTTATTGTGTTAGGCTTTTTTGTTATACTTATGTGAAGAATAGCAGTGCATAGAGAAGTCTAGAGAAAAATAAAGGTAGACAACCTTGTGTATATTAATATAGGAATAAATTGTTATCAATACCACCCATCTGGGTCAAAATTAACTTGCATCAGAAAGGAGATGAGAGCATTAGGGAAGTTCAGCTCAAACAATTATAGAGACGTAAATGATGTAGGTAACAAAGATGAATCAACTGAACTTTGTGTGGCTTTGAGAAGGGTTGGTATTTCCTGAAGTCTCAAAAGTCTGTTGCAAACAAAGAGGCTCTGGTCTTCATGACAACCTATGGAAATATTGCATGAGAGCAGAAAGCTTATAAAAAGCATATAAATAGAAAACTATAGACTGTTGGAGTGCACAGATCTAATAAGACTTTCTCTAGGTCTAACTTGTAAAGGAAATTAAAACAGGTGGTGAAACACATCTATGTGGAAAAGAAAGGATAATGACTCCAAAACCAAGTGAACTAGTTGCCTAGGACATCTTATATGGTTAATGTTGTAGTATCTGAATTCTGGGATGGAAATTAACACTGCCAAGTCAAAAGCAAAACTTCAAGAGCTGACACTGTCCATTTAATGGGAAGCTTATGTAATCTTCATTTTAGGACTGGGAGAGAAACAGTACATAAAATCACAATACCATTCACTTTCTTCCCAGCCTTCCTCTTTGGATCCAGTTCTATGTAACACTGGGCCACTGGGGCTTTCACTAGAATTTTCTTTCACCAGCTGATCTCTTTGCCTTTAATTGGAAAGGAGCAAAGTCTGTGGGTTATGTAAAATGTAAACCTTGTGGATTACACCTCAAGAGAATCTACATGAAAAATAACCTTCCTGAAGTTTTCCTAGAAAACATATCTGATTTCAAATCATCCTCTAACAGTACAGTTCATAGAATTTAACAGAAAGCTTATGAATACAATGCCTGTTTCAATATAATTTTGTCCTTAGAGATATCATTTCAACCCAGATTCAGAGTTCTACAGCTTTTATCTATCCTCTCTCACTCTTAGCAATATCCTGATCAATCGAAGCAAGCCTGACTTATTAAATCTCTGCTCTTTCCTTTCTGCAAGTTCTGTAATGATACACTGTTGTTTGCTGCTCTCAGATGACTGCAGTCATACCCCTAGCAAAACATTTCCTTACCAAAAGTATCCCCTTTCTTAGAGTTAACAAGACCAGCCTCAGGCCAGTGGAGTGGCAGAAGTACTATTTTATGAGAGTCACTCATTCAGGCTGAAATTTACTCCTTTGTAAAAGGCGAGCTCGAGCCTCTGGGCTTGTGAAGCTTATGTGCAATGTGTTTTGGGCCAGCCCTCTGGAATATTTTCCTATCTTTCAAGCAGTGACTATATATTTTTTCTGCATATGTGCCGCATATTGCATACACATTTCCTGGGGCTGCTTGCTATTACTGGAATATAAAGTATAGTAATATTGCAGCTCTTCATGCATAGTGGATCTTCTCAGTCTTAGGGGAGAGGGCTGGCGTTTGACGTTTCTGATGAAAGAAGAGGTATTTGGCAAAAAAAGACCCCTGAGACTCCAAAGAGATGGGTCTATAAAATGAAGGTATCAACTTTGCTCATGCTGATAAGGTTGTGACATAGTCGGGTCATTTTCTGGTGGAAGGTGGATTGGCATCTCTCATGGGGAGAGACTCTCATGTTCCTGGATTGACTTTGGTAAACATTTACCTGCACTGTATCAGCTTCCTGAGGTTCAGGTGCATTCTTGAATTTTGACAAAACATTTGTCAAAATGCTTTTGTTTTGTAGTTGAAGAATTTCTAGTGATGTAACAGTTTTTACAAGTTATGTCATATCCGTAGTAAGTTACATAAAAGTTCATTAGTGGTTTAAGTCACTTAACAAGAGATAACTCTGCACGTGGTACTTGTGAAAAAAGAGCCTGGTGTGCTCGCTGATGCTATGAGCTGTCAAGGCTGTTCTGCATCCTCCACCTCTTCTTCTCAGAGAACAGCACGCCAGTGTGTACACGCATGCCTGCGTATGAGAGGGAGAGAGACAGAGACACTTCCTTTGGATTTCGACTGAAATTCATTGTCTTACCACCAAATAATGTAGGCCAGAAAAAGATTTAGTCAGAGTTTTTCTCACCAGTTAAGAGGCAAAATATGAAATGTTAGTTTCAGTTTCTCTATCTGAAAATAAGTCTCATTCTGGACACTACAGATGACGTATATTTCCATACTTTCATCCCCATCTCTCACTGATCTGTTTTCAGGATTGTGCTTTGTAGAAATGATGTGGAAGTGCCCAAGAACTAGACTGGGTCAGGAGCTGCCACAGCTATGGAGGGAGGGGATTGAGCAGGCAAATTTATGACAGTTTGACATTTCAGATAATAGAGGTCAGTCCTTCAAGTCACAGTCCCCCTGAGATGAGTGGATTTCTGCCAGTGAATGTGGGAAGAGCTGGAGCTGTTAAATTGTCCCTTTGCTGCAAGTGAAGCATGTGGATGTAGGCTGGAAGAAGAGTTCCTTTAATTATTGCGAGGCAAATTCTATTCCCTTTCTGTTATGGATTAGTCATGAATGATCCCAGCCATTTCAGTGGTCATACCTGCAGCTGGAAGAACAGGATTTGAATTTCTAGAGTAAAGCGTTATGTTGTGAATAAATTGGAATGAGATGTATTAGTGCATCGCTGTGCAAGACTCCCCTTTCTTGTGCTTTCAGAACTAAGATGTTGAAAGATTGTTCACTGTGAATACTATTTGTGACATCTGAGATCAAGTAAATTTTGTCCACTTATTAACAGTTTTTGTAAACTGTTTCAAATGACGATTCAGTACTGCTTAGTTCTTAGAAGTGCTGATGAGCTCTGTCCCGCTAAGTTGTTACATTTCTGCCTCAGGCACTTTTCCTGGCAGTTGCAGGAACTAGCGATATGCAGTGTGATAAAAGTATTGGTGCGAGGTATATAGAGTAATATTTGCCGAGTGTTTTTGAAACTGGGACTTGAGAAATACTCTGGAAGATCAAAAAAATTATTATTTGTGCAGTAATTTTTATTAAATGTTATGAGAAGCTTTGTATAGCTTTACAACAATATCGAATTTAATAAAGTATATTGGGTTTTTTCCAGACCTGGGGGATAAAGCCCCCACCCCCAAAACTAATGACAGTCCTCAAATTAGAAGTATAGCCTTCTTTGTTTGCTTGCTTTTAATTAAAAGTAGATTTTTATTTTTTTTTTTTTAAATTTCAGTTTGTTCTTGGGACTACTTCCACTAAAAGTACTCTAATTACAACATCAAGAACTACTCAACTTAATGCTATTTAAGTGTGAACCGCCACGTTTCTTAGGTATCTATTTTTGAATTAGCAGTGGATAAAGCAAAGAAAACTGATTTCTGTAGAAAAAGAGGGGGAAATTAACTCTATATTCACTTAACCTTTTTGATATGTGGACTGAAATCTTTATTCCACAGAGACTTAAGAAATAATTTATGTAAAATCTTGACCTTGATATGATCCAGTGGTAACTTGCTACAAAGAAGCAAGGAACCAAAAGGAAGAGGGTGATAAGTATAATAATAGTATTTGTGTTTTACATTATGCTGACCTGTAGCATCAAGTACAACAGTTTCTCCTGAAAAACCATGGGCTGATTGTGACTCCCTTGGTCTTTGAATTTCTATAGATGCTAATCAGAAAATGTAAACAGATCAGGATTGAATCTGGTGGAAATTATCAACCTCTTTTCTAATTGAAGACAAAACGTTTTATAAATCTTATAAGCTTTCTTTCTTAAAATGAAACTACCATATACAAACCTCTATTTAATGTGCCACTTCCTTTATGTTTCCTCATGAGTAGCAGTCGTGCTTAGCTAGATTGCATGCCTGGGATTCAAGTATGTGCCAGTAGCTCAAATATGTGCCTGCGAGCTAAAAGAGAGAGACTCTACTCTTGCCTAATTTCTTCTGGGAAGAAGTGATATGTGAAAATAAAAAGCGTATTTGTGTGGTAAATATACAATAATTATGTTGTGTATATATATATTCATGCATTCTATAAAGCTGTACAACAACTCCTCCGTAAATACTTGAAGGAGAAATGAAACTAAACATGTTTGCGAACATGATGACTCTACTAGGGAAAAGAGATGCTGAGTTTTCTTTCTTCATGAGCTGTTATCGAATCCTTAAGGTCAGAATAGCTGATACCTGTGGGTTACTGATGTCTGTCTGTCTATCTAATATTCTTTGTCTTTTTCCCACTTCAGTGTGATGTTGAGGTTTGTTTTTTCTTATTGTGCTCTCACAGCAATTATTTATTGAGGATGCGCTTTACTATAAACATTGTTTTGCTAACTTTACTGCTTTAAATTACATGCTTTAATGATGGACAATCAGAATCAAAGTGCTGGACTCCCCTTCTTTTGCAGTTCTTGGGAATTTTTATTCTTATTGCTTGTCCCTTCCAGATTTTCTCTGGAATTGATATCCATACTTGTTAGAATTTTATTAGCATTATAGTCTCTTATACTACTGCCACAACTCTCATATGCTACTGCCACACTTTCACTCCACTTAATTTTTACTTAAAATGGGACATAGAAGAAACTCTCTGTGTACTTACTCTGAAAGAAGATTTCAAAGGGAAGAGAGAAAAAGGTTATCATATATCTCTTTACTTTGAGTTGTTACAGTGGAACTGCAAACAAAAAAAAAAGTGAAAAGTGTAACTTTTTATGGGAGTATTGTTAAATCTCACAGAAACATTGATATGTCATATGTGTATTTGTACAGAAGGGAATTGAATTAGTCTGACATAAATTGCTTTTGCTTAGAGAATCCAATACTGTTGAGGTCAAAAGTTTAAAATTCAGGCCTGATCCACAGCTCAGCTGAGATTTCCTATTAGCCACAGAACTGACTGGATCAGGCTAAATCAGACATTTTTTTTATTGTAATTGATTTCTACCTTTTTCAGCCAAAAAAAGGAACTTCATTGTTTTTGTAAATAAATATTACCTTATCGATTTGAGTCTGTAAACTGTCTGTGCAGGAGATTGACAGTCTAGAAATCTGTCTGATTGAACTGGGGAACTGGAGGTGAGAGCTACCTGGTAGTTCAAAGTGCCCAGGCTCTGGTGCTGTACTATGCAATATTAAAGGCCGGTGATTAACATCTCCTGTCCAGGGATAATACCGATTACACTAGCAAATTTGTTTATTAAATATTTTTATTTCCTTTAACTCAAGCCTAAATGCAAAAGTAGCCTGAGTTTTCATGAGGTCATATAATCTTTGTTGCAGTCAAGTTTTTTTCCAGGAAATGGTACATCTCCTTGCTGTCCTGGCTCTGTTGCCATATTGCTGACACTTACCTTTGTTATTTAATATTTGGACTTAGTACACATAAGCTATGGCCATTTTAGCAAATCCTGCAGTCTGTACAAACAGATTTGTATAGCAAAATGTTTGCAACTGAGGACTCCAAATCTGTGGTGTAAGTTTTTCAAGATGTTTACTTAGCACTGGTTCTAGCCCCAGTCCCATAACTGTCCTTTAGTGACTGGAACATATCAGATAAAGCCCTGGAACAATTATTCTAGTTTAGTTTGATTCAAAAGAAATCCAGTTTGTGCTGAGACCACCCTTTGAGGAGAACTGAAGCAGGAACAGTTGATAGAGGTTCTTCAAAATGCTCTGCTGAATGCTGAGCAGTAATGTAGATATGCCTACAGATGACTGAAATGGGAGAAGCGTGCTGTCAAGCAGATGCACAGAAATCTTGTCCAATTTTCACATGGTACATTACCATTTGTGCTTCAGCTAAGATCTTTGTGGTTTGATAGGCTACAGGCTTTTGTGTGCCCAGAGTCTTCTGCCACCATTTCCTAATGCAATAGGAGAGGTTCAGTTCATTGGGATGAGGTGGGAGGTGTAGCACTATTCGGTAGGTCAGCAAACGTAAAGGTATTGCAGCACCGTTTCCTCAGTATACTTAGTTTCCCATAAAGCCAGATTTAATGCCAATATATAAGTTTTTCACTAATTTATGATATAAATTCGCAAAGACCTTTTATTGCAAATAAGCAGAATGATTTTCAGTAGCTGACAATCTGCTCAGTAATTTTAAAATATTCTGTTGTGTATAGCACAGTATCTCTTCTAGGCACACATGTGGTTTCCTGCTAAGGAAAAAGAAGATCCCGTATCAAGTGTGTATTGTGGTATGGATGGCACAGGTTTAGTGTTACTGCTCACTTCATCAAAATAGTAATTCATCAAACTGACTGGAAACAACAGGTCTTGCAGCAGCCTCAAGGTGTGGGGAATGACAGGTTTTATCTTAGATACGTTGTTCTGACTTTAGTCTGTATGCGAAAACTTGAGCTTCCTAAAAGAGAACTTCCTGCAGTGAAATCTGACCATTAGAGTATGCAAAAAGCTAGAATGAAGACAAAAATATAACAGCAGGTGCTTAATTTAGCCCCCTGAAATCCTGTGAATAACCCATTTCCTAGCCTCTGGCCGGGCTACTAAATGAGGCATGCTCGGTAATTACTGAATTATGCCTTTCAGCAGGGGGAAAGCAACATGGGTGCTAGGCTTTTGTTATTTTACATTCACCTCCATTAGTGTTACTTGCTGCACCTAATAGGCTGATAAATGGAGTATTGCTACTGTCAGTGACTAAATGGTACTTAATATTCCATTTTGAAGTTCAAGAAATCAGAAGTAGGAGGAGAGGCTTTTGATGGCCATTTACTCAGTGACATAGACTTATAATCAAGGAAATTGATGTTGAAGGTTCAGTTACACGGATCTTACCACAAAATGGAGCTGTAAAATTGTGCAGTGGATGCAATGCACTGCAGCAATATAACCCTTCACCTTATTAGGATTACCTCCAAAAATAGTATTAAAAATTAGAAGTAGACCCCAGTTTCTCATTCCCGTAACATTACTTCAGTATAGATAATGAAAATAAGAGGGTTTGGAGCTCAGTGCTGCATTTTATTGCAGAATGTAGCAGGCACTGAAGTAGGTTTAAGGTGGCAATTTCTACTCTGCGGTGCTCAAAGGTGTCCTGAGCAAGCACCTTTGCTCAGGACAGGGCAAGAATAACGTCTTGAAACATTCACAGCAGTGCCTTCTGTGGACTCGCCCTGGGACAACTAATCTGCAGTTGTTAAAGACCATACAGATTTGATAAATCCTTTGTAACTTAGCAATTGTTATCCCTAGGCATAGTTTTCTCTTTGTAGCAGTCTAGATAACACACTGGAGCATGTTAACTCATATGTACTGTTTACAGTTCAACTGGATGTAGTTCTGCCAGCACAGAACAAGAAACAGAAGAAGTCTGGCCACTTTGCTGTTTGGCCAGAGAAAAAGCCACTCTGAAGAAAAGGGATTCAGATCCAGACAGGGAGAACTTCCTTGGCTGGATCTGGATGCAACTATGGATTTTCAACTTTCCCATTATTCAGAGTTGACAGCTGGTTCTGATCTTTTTTGATTGTCCTACATCGTAGGATATTGTCCTTTGAATCATGAGGGGAAGGTGATGCAGCAAGCAGCTTAACAGTAGACAGAGTGGACAGTGTAATGTACTTGCTGAGGTTTTATATTTCAAGAGAAGCAGCTTGGACTCTGCTTAGCCACTGAAGTCCTCTTCTTGGGCTGTGACCTCTTTTCTAACCCAAACATCATCACTGGATTAGGTGGATTCAGAGTCTCCATGCCCTCCCTGCCGCTGGACCTCTCTCTTGGTCTGAATTTCACCCGTGTTTTGAGAGCTGCCATCTTTGCAGCCCCTACCATCTGGAATAGCTTCACTGTGGCTCTCTGCCTCATTGACTCTCTTCTTCATTTCAAATCTCAGTTGACCATTTATCTTTTCTACCTTGCCAATTTCTTTTAATTTCCCTGTCCATCTGCTTGGTCTATTTAACTCTGTGAAAGCTTTTAGATTACATATTTTATAGTAGATGCATGGGAAATGGTACCGTATTATATACTAACAACTTCCCCAGCTTGAGCAAGCGTGCTGCTAGCATCAGCTGAAAAATCCTACATCTCCCCAACGTGCCCAGTGTTAAAATTCACAAAGTTAGAGGGGGTTGCTGAGATTGTGTTGACAGCCAAAAGAATATACTTACTTTCCTAGAGCTGCAGCAAGTAGAGCAGATGGTATTTTCCCCCGCTCCACATCACTCTCTGTCCTTTCCTTCCTCATGCCCCATTGTTCATTTTTCACACCTCTCTGTCGTTTTGGTTCAGATTCAACACCCGCTGAAGTCAATGGAGAATCTCCTACTGACTTTATTTGGCTTTGCATCATGCTTGCTGTGATCTCTCCTCCCTTCAGCTATGCCTGAACCCAAACCCCTGCTCTGACCTCACAAAACTTTGGATCCTGTCTGTGCATCATCTCTCTTCTCGCTTCCTGCACTTTGCCAAGAGCCTCAGCAGAGCAGTGATGGGGAAAGCTGTGTGGAATAGATACAGCTCAGGTCAGTAGCTGGAAACAAAACCTGTGAAAAATTTTCAGTTTGGATTACTCTGAAACAACATTTCCTCTAGCTTTTTCCTCTTGGAACCAGAAATAAAACAGGAATGTAATATTGAGTTAAATATTATGGAAATGAAATTGAAATGTTTTGGTTTACTTGAAAGTTTTTTCTTAAATCAAATTGAAAAATCATGTCAAAACAAATTAAACCCCTCTGTTTTGAAAATATAATAGCAAAATATTTTTCCTTTCATGAAATAATGCAGTTTTCCATAAATCATTTTTGCCCAGATTCGTTGGTTATATTCATTAAACCTAAAAGGATATTTTGCTTTTGTGGTGAATAAATTACTCAGTTATTTGATGCTGTTTCCTCTCAGGGTTTTTGTCTGTATCTCAAAGTGCTAGCTATCTGCTTTCTTGCTGAGATCCTTCCCAGTCACCTATTTCCTTTATAGGTCTGCAAATGGAAGATGGGAAAAAAAAAGAAAAGAAGAAAAAGAAAAAAAAAAAGACAGGGTTAGTGTGGCTTTACCAGCAACTTTTATTATTTAGGCTGGGTAGTGATTTCCTTGATTTTTCAATCTAGTAGAAGGCTGGAATACTTGTTATTGCATTCTCCAATTAATGCTGGCTGCAGCACTATCAAGCTTGGGAACATAGTTTTGTGACATCCTGTATGGTGTCTCACTTCAGTAATGGCTTAGACTAAAGTGTATATGATTTTCCCCCCATAACAAGGAAGTCAAACAACTTCTGCGTTACTTAGCACTTGAGTCACTCCAGAAACAGAAATCCTTCTTACACTAACATTATGGTTGTCATAAGCAGTACCTCAGAAGCAACTCTCTGCACTTTTCTAGATTTGGGAAATGTTTTGTGTTTTAATTGACATCCCTAGGACTTGTGATATTTCTCATCAACTTGCAGGATTTAGCCCTAATAGTATTTACTGTAATTAAGCACACTAATTAAATAACAAAACAACTAATGACAAATTGATTCAAGGCCAAATAAAGTACTCAAATGCGTAATTAAAGATGCTAGTAAAATCCCTCTTAGCCCTTTACAGTCCACTCCCTAGGGCTAAAGATGACTTTCTACCTCAGAAATCTTTATAACCCTTTACAAGCCCAGTCTCTAGGGTTACTGCCTTCTTTAACCTCTGGATTAAATGCTTGTTAGCTAAGCACTGTATAAATCCATTTAAAACGCCATGAAAATAATTAAATTGTATCCAGAACGCTCTGTGTCCTCCAGATATGATACGCCTTGACATTCCCATGGGCATGCAGGTTTCCATTCTCTAGGGTAGGCAAAGTTGTGTCTAATTTTGAGCACCTGGGCAGAAGGACTTATGTCTGACCAGCAGACCTCCTTAAGCCAATGTCACAAATCATGGGCTTAAATTTAGGCTAAGTACCCTGATGAATTGAAGCCAAAGTGAGAAAGAGCATAGCCATAATGCAGTCCGGTTCAAGTAAAGCAAGAGAGCTGTTTTGTAATTCATTATTGATTCTGTTAAGCTTTCTTATTTATCACCTAAGTAGAACCTAGCAATAAAAATATATATATTTAAAATGAATGTATTGGAGAATGGACCTGCCATAAAAAATGGCTATTACGCAGCACTCAAAGAGGAAAGAGTTCTTTAAGTTACTATTCAATATTTCTTTCATGTGCCAGGAATCTCTCTCTCACCCTGGAAGATGGCCTCATTAGATATTTCTCTCCTTGTCTGTACATACAGCTTTTTACATTTGGTGTCAATAATGATAAAACAAATGCTTGTAAAAGTAGAAAATGAAGTCATTTCCCAGGCTTTCATAGAAGGTTTGCAGAGGAAGATTTGAGCAGACAGACTACTGTGATCACCAGGTATACAATATATAGCGCGTGGCAGCCCCTTCCACTTTTATCTGTAATGTTGTTTTGTGGTGGAATTGTTGTCTTTGGGGTTGTCAGCAGATAGTAGCTCTCAAAGTTTTCCTTTCTCCTTCTGATACGTTACATCATTTCATATTATCTCATCTAACAAGCTAGTGTGATTTTGGATAACACTGTTCACGTTCAACTTCAGAGGAAGCTCTGAGCCTAGCTTGGATATCTCTTATCAGCTTTGTTATTACCCAGCTCCAAATCTGGGGCAGATGGAAGTAAATGGGGTGTCAGTGAGGCAGAAAGAATTCCTTACACGTGTATAAGCCACATCTATCTCTGTGCTATTTGCTAATAAAGGAAAGCGGCTTGTGCAGCCTTTGAGGAAATTATTAGACTGATCTGAGCAATGTAATTTGGATTCATTTGGAAATATTCACATGTATCCTGTATTCCACCTTTAGTTGTGGGAGTGGGCTAGGAGTGGAAATGGAGAAAGAGCTAATTCACCTGTAGGTGCTGCTTGCAGTGTGCGAAATTACCTGTTGCATTTCTGAGTACTTGCAAATATTACAGATAACTTGCACATATCCCTCTGGAAACCCAAGAGAAAAAGCTTGCATAGCTGGAAAGTTACGAAGTGTGAAAACAAATGAACATGAAAGAGGCTTAAGAAAAAAAGCCCCCAAACAAAACACAAAACCTTGAAGTGTGAAAAGAATAGAATGAGAATTAACAGCCTTAACTGAAACAGAGTTGCTTTAACCACTGATCTTTCTAAACTGCACTACTGTACATCCTCCAATTATGTCTGCATGCTGCTTTCCATCAAGGATAAAGAAAAAATCCAATCCTCCGGGCAATCGTATTTCAAATGATTCATCACATCATGAAACAGAGTACTACAGTGTCAAATCAGTGTTATGCTAAGTCACGTTCTGACCCATCAAAGATTCTTCTCTTTCCTTCTTCCTGTTTTTTCCTGGCCTTTAAAATATCTGCTCTTACTTTGTTTATATTGTCAGTAACTTTAATTAGCTCTCATTTAGTGTCGTACTGACATTTCTGTTTCCCACAGTTATTCTTCAGCACATATTACAGTGGGTTTTTTTAGTCATGATAATGTGTGTGAATTTTTCAGGCATTAAGAAAGGCCCATAATCTTCTCCAGCATTTTTTAAACTCTAACAACTGTTAGAAGAAAATATAGTAGTTATGCCTATAGCCTTTTATTGTTTCTGTCTTTAGACGATCATGACTACAGCAGTAGGACTGTAGAGCATTAAAAAAACCCTGTTACTAATGTCAAATGAGATTTTAAATGACAGTGATAGAAAAATGGAACTCTGGGTCATGGCTTGTATATGTTAGAAAAAATATTTAACTTAATTTCCCTCAAAATTTGTAAAGCACAAGAACAACAAGGAGTGCTTCTCTGCCAGGAATTTGCTTTGTTGGAAAAGAAATATGTGGGGATCATTGAAAAGCTCAAAATCAGGGCGTTCTTCTGGACTGCTGTGTCTGTGTCTGTAGGTGTTTTGTCCTTGGTTGGTTGAGACGTGATTCTGCAAAGCGAAGTGGGGAGTTGAAAGCAAAACAGAGACAAAGTTGATGAAAATAGAGCATCTGTAAGCCCTCCTTAAGGGACTTCCTAATATTTGTCTGTGTGTCTCTCTGTGTCCTTTGTTATTGCTGTTGATGAAAATCGTGATGTCTGCTGAGGTAAATCTATACAAGCAGCTTTACATCCCAGGAGTGACAGGGGCTTCTATTCTTTACATAGCCTTGGGAGAAGTTGAAATACAATTCTGAATCCTAAGTCTTTGAGCAATTATTTGAATTGTTCTCAATATCATGCGCTATTTCCATGGCTAACTTGAAAAACTGTTCTATTATCACCACAGGAAGTAGCCTAGAAGGAAAATGCTACTCTGTAATAAATACAGCGCTGTCTGGCTTGGCTGTACTAAGATGAAGAAGGAAAAAAAAGTTCAGCAATACTTAAAAGAAGCAAAATGATTCCAATCTGAGCAAAATGTCACAGTTGTTCCCAGAAGTGTCACAACATGGGAACATGGGAGTACAAGATAAAACTCTGCTGAAAATGGTTATATCTCTTGATAGCTTTAGTCAGCTGTGGCAGGAAAAACAAAGGTATTTCTTGCTGTGATGCAGAAATGTATACTGGGCAGTAACAAAGGAATAAAATTAGGAAGTCACACTGACATAGTAATGTAATGCAAATTTCATTTGCCTCAGTAAAAGCATAACGAATTCTCTCGATCCTACAGTAGTTTCAGTTGTTCTTTCAATGGCAGTAATTCAAGATTCTTCCATTGAAGAGTAAGTTGCAATAGTTTGAAAGGTGGAAATTGCATCGTCACTGTATAAGAATATGAGAAGATTAAACTAAGCTTTATCAAGGAAAGAAAAAAAAAGAATGTCATTAGTTTCAAAATACTTGGTTCCAATTAATGGCATAAATAAAATGGCATAAATAAAAAAAAAGGTTAAATATTTTATGGAAAAAGGAGAAATAAGAGGTTGAGAAGGACAGTTTCAATAAATGTGGGTGCTGAGCCATTATTTTCAGAACTGAAGTAATTTTTATTTCCAAATTTCAGAACATCTGAGAGAACTTACCTGTTTACAGTTCAGTAGAACAATTAAGGCTTGGAAACTATTACTTAAAACAGCGAAGTACAGATTAGTGTTAATAATCTAAATTGAATGTGTCTGCAAAGAAAATCAGTAAAATCAGAAGAAGTCACGCTGAAAGGGGCCAGAGGAAGTTTGCCAGGTGACCTGAGCTAGTCTGATTCCTCAAGGACTTATCATGGAGTTGTTTCAGTTTAGTGTTGGTGTGTCAGTTGGTACATTAGTTAGAACTAATGTCCGTGTTTCTGAGAGGTAAGCTAGTCTGGGGAAGTTTGCTGGTGGTGGCACAGTGTTGAAGGTTCTGTCAATACAGAAGAAAAACTGGGTATTTTTCTTAGAAATAATCAGGTGACTTGCGTGGCCACAGTGGTAAAAACTGGATGAAATACAATCATGAAAGTGTAAAGTTAAATAATCAGTGATGTATAAGGAGAATTTCTCCTCTATCATAGGAATTCATTATTTGGAAATTATTAAGGACCAGAAGGATCTGCACCTACTAGTTGCTCATACAGTGATTGGGAGCTGCTCCTCTCACGTTTCCATTAAGGAGGCAAATATAATTCTAAAATACTTTTGACAAGCTCTTTCCAGGAGATCTGGTAATGCTAGCTAATCTAGAATACTGTGTGCCATTCTGTGCACCTGCATGTTAAAAAAAGAGAAGAATTTAGGCTTAAACAGGCATAAAGAAGGAGACTAGAATAATGAAGAAAAAGAAACAAAGATGGGGTGGCTTTGTTAGCCTAGCAAAATAAACACTGAAAGTGAATGTCATTCGTTAGTGTGAATGAACTAAGAAACAAGTACCAAAGAACCTTTAAAATCAGAAAAAAAAAAGAAGAGGTTACAATAAAAATGTGTATAGATTAATGCCATTAAATAAAAATATGAAGGTGATAAAATCATAATAGTAGGGTCCTGGATTATTCTTCTAACAAAAGATGAAGGAGAAGCACAATTAATATTTTTAAGGTGAAGCTCTATTACTTTATGAAGGTGATAGAAGTGGCAGCAGGGTGCTTGGCCTGAATGGAAATGGAGGGTGCACCTATTGTAACACTTTAGTTGGAATCAGAAGCGCACTTTTGAGGTGGGCTCCCCTGCATTCCCGTGGCTGTGCTTTGTTTCGCAATGGAGGGGTCTCACACTTCACAGTCTCCTTTCAGATGAAGCTGAACAGGTCCAGCCTAGAGCTGCTAGGAAGTAAAACCCTGGGAAGTGCATGTGCTGCAGATGTCAGGCTCTTAGCACTACAGCTTCACTGTCTCTCTGCTGCTGTTCCTGTAACCTGGCTGAAAAGAAAAAATGCTGAATCTGTGATTCAGTTGCTGTAGATTGCTTGCTCATAGCTCAGAAGGCTAAAACGAAATCCGTCTTAATGCCAAAGGAAGTCATTCTGTATTTATTTTTATAATGATAGTATTTGAAAAGTAGGAGTGAAGATTTTAATGCTTTCTAGGAAGAACCATCTTTATATACATGTACATATACACATACATATACATATACGTGTGTATTTATACACATACACACTGCACATACAGATATATATGCAGAGTGTCTTGGAGAACAAAGTCCTATATCACATTGCAAATACCATAAAAGTATGGACCATTAGTAAAGTCTTCTTTATAGCTTTTTTTTTTGCTCACAATGTTTACATCATGCCAGTGCACTATAGTAATTGTAAGGACTTAGTCCTCATTTGCTCCACTAGGAGATTACAATTAATGCAAAGTCACCAACTACTTTATTGACTTACAGAAAAAAATAATTTGCCTGGTGCTATAAGATAATAAGAGCAAAATTCAGCAACCTGTGGCTATCCAGAGACAAATCACCTTACACATGTACATCTTGAATGCCTGGTGTTTAGAGAGTGCCTGGTCACATGATCTGCACTTAAATATCTTACTGCCTTGATTTTTCAAAGGTACACTCACTAACTGTAAGAACAGTTGTGTATTTAGCTAGGTAAGTGTGAATCAGAGACCCACTGTCAGCACCTTTTAAAGAAACACCTGAGTTCTCCTCTAGAGCGAGTGGACGTGTGTCTCAGCTGTGCGCCGGGTGCATATGCTGTAAGGCTGTTAATGTTCAGTATTCTACTACTGATGCACAGGAATGCCCGGCAGCTGCAAAATATGAGAGGTCTGTGAGAAGTAGATATATATATCCGGTAAAACTTCGCTCTTCAAAAACCTAACTGCCTTCTCAAGTTTATTCAACCATTTAAAAATGAGAAGCACTGTTGCAACCATCCCCTGCCCTTAGGTCAGTGCCATTAGCGGTGGGCTGGTATGACAGGCTTGCAGCAGGGGTACCCAGAGCACAAGGAGACCAGCTGTGGCATTCTATGTTGGGCCAAGCCATCAAAGAGCTTCTGCTCCTCCAGCTGCCCTGCTGAGCCTGCTTTCTGCAAATTCCTTGGGCTGACTGGCTCCCTAAGGCAGAAGATCAGCAGGTAATCTTTGTTACCATTGAACAAACAGCTTATTGCAAACCGAGGCCTTATAGGATAATGTAGTTGAATACCCAATTGCTTGTGGTGGCCAAAAATGCTTCTGATGAAGTTTCGATATAGGTGGACGAGTAAATCGAAGCACTTAGACAGCTAGACAATTTATCTCTGAAATGTCTATAATTCCTTCTAAGAAAAGCCTCATGTTTCTGTCAACGATTGTAAGCATTATTTCTGTATTGAATAGAAATGATCAGACTCCACCCTTTTGCTGGGAAGAAGTCACCAACAGGCAAACAGACTTTGATTTTTAGTAAAAGTTTACTGGCTCACTCAAGTACTGTTCAGTTGTGTAGTGCGAAATGTTAGCATTTATTTCCCTCACTTTCAACTCTCACATCTTAAATATGCTCTGAGTTTGCTGTAATATGGACAGTGATGTATTGTGCTGTTTCTAATTGATTCTTCTGTTTCTATTAGGGATATTTTACATTTTGCAAGTAGGCAACTTTGGGAATGAAAGAAAAGATCCCACTTAGTTTAATAAGGAGAGATTAAAATATTTAAAATGTATCACTCCTTTCTCTATGTATCTGGTACTACAGTATGTTACAGAAACATAGAATCATTAAGGTTGGAAAAGACCCTTAGTATCATCAAGTCCAACTTGACACTGTCATTTATAGAAAGAAAAAAGGGAGCCATCACAGTGAACTTATTTTTGAAGTTGGTGCACTCAGGACTGTGGGCAACCTCAGACCACATAGAATAAGCTTTTTCTTTCATATAAGGTTGTCAGGGCAGCACCATGTTGGTCAACAGCAGATATCCCCGTACCGATAACAGTGCAGTTAGGTTTGAGTCTGGGAGGCTTTTAGAAACCTACAAAGTCAGTGAAACCTTCACTCAATATGCGACTGCATCTCAGCTGGATGTCCTGTGACAGACAAATTGTTTGTTAAGGATTGTTGAGTATCACAATGCTAAGCTGCAGTCAGCCACCCAACTATTTTAAATATTTCCAGTATTAATTGTAATGAAAGGTCTTCAGCTGTCAGAGCTCCCAGAGCATTCACATCAAAATTTGACAGGCTCAGGCTTGGGGACGATGGCTTGCACCACAGTACCAAGGCACTCTCTGTGTTAATAATCTAAGTTGCTGTAGGAAGGTCATTAACATATTTCATAAAGTCAGAGGTGTTTCTTTTCTTTTCCCATTTTCAGACAAGTTGTAGGATGACAATTTGCTTTTCTCTCTATTATTTGGGCGTGAGAGAGCACTGTGGTAAGGAGACATTCTATTGTATAGAGGGAGTATTCAGAGAAGGTGGCATCATACTACCACGTCAGGGCCAACACTCACTTTCTTCTAGAACTCCACCTCAGAGCTAGGTTACCTTCAGAGGAATAATAGTGAAAGGGGCTAAATGAGTAATTTTGAGTCTCTGAAGAGCATTCTAGCAAGTCACTGACTGAATATAGATCTTAATTCTTGAGTTCTCTGAGATTCAATCACAGCAGGGCTCAGAATTCGGACTATTTAATGAATGTTTCTAGTACTTAAAGAAACATTTACCTCTTTGTCAAATTAGTATTCTACAGTCATATATTATGTTTTGGTGCTTTAAGAGCATTTTGGAGGGTAGTAAGTGCTTTGAATTGTTGGTTTGATGAGAACTATGTTCTTAGTCCTCAGAATTTGCAGTGTGGTAAACACTCATTAGGACAAAATGAGAAAAGATCCCTTTTGTGGTTGAGGTCTGTTCTCATGAAGACAAGCAGATGGGTCAAATTCATCCCTCACCTAGCTGTCATCAGGGGAAAATTGGATAAGAAGAAAGTTGATTTTAGCAATAGTATGACAGATGTATATTGCCAAGATTCCTCTTGGTGATTATTAACTCTGAGATCTAATACTTACCTTACCTTTATTTATGCTGTTCATAGTTGAAGTACGTAGATGGATGGGCATACATGGAAGGGTTGAAGATCGTGGATTATCCTTTGTTTCCATCCTGAATGTTAGATTAAGCCTCTTTTACATACCTTGTCATTGAATAAAGAAGTAGGCATCAGTCATAAAATCAGTAGTGGGAGGAATATTGCTCTTCCTTACCTCCCAGCAGTACTGACATCTCATCCTGCTGTCAGGGATCTGAGCACAAGTTTTGTCCTTACCCAGTTCCAGAACAGTTTGAGGCAGTAAACCATGTCTGAAACTAGTCTTTCTTGTCTTTAGGAGCTCCACATTATTTTTCTTTGGCGGATTCCACTAAATCAATTCAAGTGCACTAATATTAGATCATCTAGAACTGCACCTAAAATGTGATAAGTACCAACTTATTCTGGTTGTGCAGACAGTTTCTAAGAATGATTAAAATCAAACACAGATGTTTCATATGCTCCCCAAGAACATTTGGTAACTACTAGGATTTACTGAAATAATAGGAAATAAATATTTTCATACTTATATTTCTACCACACTCTTGAAAAAGTCTGCATACAACATAAAATAAAGCTATGTCAATACAATGTCTGCGGGAGACAGGCTAGAATTATCATATACTCTGTGTTCCTTGATAGCATCCTCACAAGCCTAGTCCCTGTGCAAACATGCAGGAGAGCATCCCTGCCGTGGTGAGCTTCAAGTGTAAATGGGGAATAGGATAAGGTGTTTCAGGCTTGTGTGTGCACTGAGCTGGTTATGGAGAAGCATATTAACCTCAACTTGATCATATAGAAAGGAGAGACCTCCAGGTGAAAGGAAAAATCTAACAGAGAGGGTGTCTGGCAAAAAGATAGGAAGGGAAGCAAGGAAGGCAAAGCCTGAAAACAATGAAAGACGTTGAGTTCTTTTATTTATTTAATCATAGAAGCATTTAGGTTGGAAAAGACCTCTAAGATCATCAAGTCCAACCTTCATCCCAACATCTTCCTGACCCCTAGACCGTGTCTTGAAGCGCCACATCTACTTGTTTTTTGAACACCTTCAGGGATAGTGACTCCACCACTTCCCTGGGCAGCCCGTTCCAATGTCCAACCACTCTTTCAATAAAGAACTTCTCTCTAATATCCAATCTAAACCTCCCCTGCTATAACTTGAGGCCATTACCTCTTGTCTTGTCATTAGTTACTTGGGAGATCAACACCAGCCTCACTACAACCTCCTTTTAAGTAGTTGTAGAGAGCAATGAAGTCTCCTCTCAGCCTTCTCTTCTCCAAGCTAAACAATCCCAGTTCCCTCAGGCGATCCTCATAAGACATGTTTTCCAGACCCCTCACCAGCTTCGTTTCCTTTCTCTGCACCCGCTCCAGCACCTCAATGTCCTTCTTGTACTGTGGGGGCCAAAACTGGACACAGTACTCAAGGTGTGGTCTCACGAGTGCCGAGTACAGGGGCACAATAACCTCCTTACTCCTACTGATCACATCATTTCTGATTTACTTACTTCCTTTCAGAGACATAGCCTTACATAAAATTGCCTAGTGCTGGGAGGAGCTGAAACTGAACTTGAAGCACTGCTGAGGTAGCAGATACTCAGAAGCATTTACAACCTTCAAACTTCAATGAGTTCTCTAACTGCATAGGATAGGTGTACAGTCTTTTTCATCTGATCGATGAAGCAACTGAGTGTGTCCATAAAAATATTTTGGTCCACATCTGTTAAGGTTCTCAACTAAATAATAAGTTTCTGGTTTACTGCTTGATATACTTTCATCTGTTATATAAACAAGTAGTCAAAGACAAAGCAAGCTGTGACATCTTCTCTTACAAAGATAAATAAAGATCAATCTTTTCTTACACTCTGCCTAATAAAAAAGCAGCAAACAAGTCACAGAGAAAAAGCAAACAAAAAATGTTTTTAAAAGAGAGAGAGAATATGAAATAGGAAACAACTGTCTGGAAAGATATATGTTTCTCATGAAAACAAAAAATATATTGGCTGAAACTGACAGCTCTAAGTTTGAAAGATATTGAAAATATTTATTTTTTTGTGAATTTGAATATATATTGTCCTAATTTTCACTTCTCTCTGTTCAGTTGCCTGCTTCTGAACACCAAATTCCTCTCACTACCAGCATTGTGAATTAAAGCAGATGAATTAACAGATGAGTCGTCTTTTAAGTGAAAAGAATGAAAAATAATAGCATTTCTTTCTGAAGTAATTTAAAATCAGCCTTTTTCTTCTTAGGGCTTTGGTATATATCTTAATAAGTGTGTGTTGAAATGGGATTAAAAATAACTTGTGAATATTAATTGATGAATTGAATTCCCATTCTGAAAAACTTTTAAAATTTTGTAGAAAATGGATGTGTGATTTAAAACTATCCCTAGGTACTTTTGTGAATGCCTAACAAGAACTGATTTCATGGATCAGTTTGACCTTGTAAGAATTAAAATAATATAGGTAATAATCTTTTATGAAAGCATTGCTCAGTAGATGTTCAAACTAATCCTGTGTAGTACTCTTCATTTTCCTGTTTTTCACTGTTAATATTCTATTTCCTTTTGATTATAAATTGCTCATATTTTATGTACTGTTAGGCCATGTCCCAGTGATGAACTCATTTTTTAAAAGTTAAGCAGTACAACAGTGCATCATTAGAATTATCATCCTTTTAAGGTGATCACCTATTATCTTTAAGCAGTAAAGGTACCACATTGCATAGTGTGAATTATGCAAACTAGTCCCTCATGTGGCAAACAATGAAGCATGTGCATAGTTTTTGCTCATGTAAGTGAATATATGTGCATACTTAATGATTTGCAAAACTTGGCATTATTTTGTGGATCATATTTCTGCAGATACTGGAAGAGTTAGAGTACAGGAATCCATACACAGGGTCAATGGCTGTTCCTTTTAGTGCATAATCAAAACTTTGCTGATTTGACTGAGCTTTGGAGAAGGTAGTAATATGCCACCCATAACAAAGAAATGAGAAGAACTTCAGGCACATATGGCTGCCAAAGTTCCCATTGGAATGATTATTTTCGTATTGATGAAATGTTATCGCATAGTGGGTCTTTTAAAGCAGTGAGTATGTTTTAAAAAAAAAGATTAAAAAATTAAATTTTAACAAAAAAATAGGGGAATGGATTCTGAGGAACTTTTCCTATCTCTTTTTGTCAGTTATTGTTACACTGAGATATTGCTTTCTTTTCTTACCAAAAGTCCTTTCAATGTCATAAAGTTCCAGACTAGAAAGAAATTTTTGTCAAATTTCAGTTTTAAAGTGAAAAAAGTCTGTTCTGAGAAGCCCATTAAATATCAAACCTCAACATATCATGAAAGATACTGTCTTGATCTCTTACAGACCTTCCTTATTCTCAAAATGGCACAGAATGCCATTGGATTTGGAGGTAAAATGTAAAATAACGATAAGAAAGTACTTTTGAGTCTAGATAACTGTGCTGAAACAAAATTTGAAATTTTATGCTGGGCAATTAAATTATGTATTTTGTCTTGCAATTACAGATTAGCCCTTTAGCAGTACAGAAAGACACTTAAAACGTGGATTCTAAGTTAATTTAGTGCTCAAGCAAATAGTCAGCTATATATATGTGAATAGTGCCGTTGAAATATGAATCTATTCATGAATATATGGAAGACGGCTGCAAGTTGTTGCCTTCTGTTTGAACCACAAGTAAACCAAAACCCGATCACGTATTACATACTTGGCTCTGCATTTCATTCCTTGGTATCTCAGCCTGGACCAGGAACTTCCAGAAGAGAGAAGGACACACACAATTAGTGTGGTGCATGATAGAAACCAGTTTTATGTTATCTTCCACCCATTCACTTCAGGAACGCTAATTAGTTAAGAAAATGTGTTGCTAAAAATCCTTTAAAAGGAGTTCAACCAAACACTACGAGAAAAATATGTAGCACGTCAAGAACACCGAGAAGAAAGAGGGCAGATCTAAATATCATACAGTCTACACTTAAAAACTGCCATTACCAAGATAACAATGTGAAGACTATATAAAAGAGAACCTTTAGAAGGAACAAAGGTGACTGACGTCTGTTAGCTTTCAGTAGGAAATTGTCACCTAACTCCACTTTCTGACTTGGAGAAATTCTTTCAATTACAAAATCATATGGAGCATTTTCAAAATATATTCTTCAGATGTCTGTCTCTTGCTCTATTTTTATTGATACCTGTATAGTAGTTTAAAGCTGCTGCAAAATACCTTAAAAATGGGCAATAGGAAATGACGTCTACTACCACCATAAGCATCTGACTCGAGAGCTTTCCAAACGCCGTTACTGGTCTATGCAAATCAATAAAAGTAGTATTTGCTGTGTAAAGTTTATACAATGTCTTCTTTGGCAGTGTTTTTAGCCACGGTATTTAGTTAAATTTTTTAAAACTCCTCTGATTTTCCTAATGTAATTGTAAATTCATGACTAAACTAACTACAGATGACAGCAGAGCAGCTATTTTCAGAATGTGGTCTCAGGAGGTAGTGCTGGTGTGCAGTGAAAATGCATCAATGTCTTACCCTTTCTTGAGAATTAAAGCGTTACCGCCCTAATGCTTTCTAGTCAAAATAGGCGGTATTTTCTCTTGTTTGATATTACAGGTGTGATCTTAATTAAATAAAGTCAAGCAGTTAATTAGGGAGTGCCTTGTGAAGGTTGTGCAATGGCTAAACAGACCTGCCATGACAAATGGCACACAAGTGTGACTCTAGTCGGCTTTCCCAGGGAAGAAGTCATGGGAAGATCTGTTTGATTGCCTGATATATCTTTCAAGCTTGAAGCCTTGTTTCCTCTCCTAAGCAATTGTGTTTTGGAAACAGGAAAAGGAAAGACTTTTTAGGCACCCAGTGAGTTTTCTTTTCCCTAGTTGAGAGCTCCGAGGACCAAACTGCATTTTATGCATGAAGTGTGTAGGATTTAGGGGAAGAACAAAAGTCCCTTTGTACAAACATTAGTCACGATTTCATGTTTACCATGAAAAGCTGAATCCCTTGAAAGCTGAATCAGTCACCCCTGTCCCGTATTGCTGCCCAAATGTTTCCGATTATGTCTAGCCTCTGTTGAGAATTCACAATGATCTGAAGGGATCGTTCCCCTTTATATGTTCCTATCACTACACTTTGTATGGTTAGAGGTAATATGTTTTTCATGGCAGAAAGTTGCTTTCTGATGTTTCAGCCAGTCAGCTGGGTTGTCGACCCATTTCCCTCTTAATGAGGACACTAATAGTCTTTTATGGTTGTGCCCTTGGACTAAACCAAATTCAGTACTGAATTTTCCTTATGTCTGAATGGTATATTTATTCATCCAAATTCGAGGGTTATCAGTGTATCTAATACTGGGGGGAATTGGAATGAAACATGGAAAGGAAAATGAATGTCTTAGGAGAAGTGTTACAGCTTGGTACTTTGATTAAGTTTCAAGTTTGGAAGCCAGAGGAAATCCTCAGAGAAATGGTTAAATAGGGTTCTGATGGTAATCTCAGACAGAAATTGGTGCATGCTTACATCCAGGTCAGTATTCCCAATAGGAAATACATCACCCAAAGTGTCTTACCTGAGGATTTTATCCCATTTATAATGTCTGGTGATTTTGTATTTGGAAGGCACAGAAAAATCCCAAGAAGATGAATGAATATTTAGTTATCTGTAAGTGGCATTTTTACTCTCATCTCTGTAAATCTCTTTCTAAATATAGCAGTAGTAGTCTTTCTATTTTAATGTAAGTAAAGTAGTTATTTGCATTTGCTTAGTGTGAAAAATAATTGCTTAGTAGCTGGTCCATCCCAGACATTCCCTCTTCAAGTCAGTGATATATAGAAATACCTGATCTTGTCTTCCCTTACTCAAACACAAGCCGAATACATTTTTTCCTGCTAAAGTGTTTTGTGTAGTGGTTGAAAGTGAGAATGCTGAGTTAGGAGTGTCGTTTTTCAGGGACCAGTGTTACTTATCCTTTTTACTCATCTGGACAGTATAAAAAGTTTCATAATCTAGAGATCTCCTATGAATTTGCAACAATACCATTCTAAACTCTACAAGTAGCATTTGCATGTATTCCCTGTATAAATGTTGCTTTTCAAAACTACCTCCTTAATTACGTTACAGATGAAACATCCTGGATGAAATCCTGGTTCCAATAAAAGCATTTATGTTCTTGATAACAAAATAACCCAGCCTATTTCTATGCAACCTGAAACCCTAAAGCTATAAATTAGTCTGACATAAGTGTGATGGAGAAGGCAAAATATGAAAGAAATTGAGCTTAGAATTGGAGATGAACTTTAGCATTCTTTGAGGACAGCATCCAAAATTCTGTTCTCATCGTATGTTTTTCACTAACTGCTTGGCACAATAGTAGTAGCATAAAATACTGCTATGGATGGCTTTCCTAGACTTGCATCTTTAGCAAACTGCATCTATAGGAAAATTGTGCTGAGTTTCCTGTCAGAAGTAGAGTGAAAAATTCCAATTCGCAGACTGTTTTTATTTTAGAAAATTACTTTTAGCAGGTTGTGCAAAATACTTAAGCTGCCATGAAATCCAGGAAGCAACATTGTCTACCTCAGATCCGTCCTTTAAAGAAAGACATTGATATTGCTCTTGGTAGTTGGTATTGATAGATACTATATGCATTATTTTGCATTAAGCAAGCATAAATCCATACCATCAAAAAGGCGGCAATTAACAAGTTGCTTAGATCAGACTAAAACAGGCAATGGAAGAAGAAAATGTCATTTCCCAGCTTGTTTTCATTATTCATTTGGCATTTGGAGTTAATAAAACATTGCAATACAGAACAAGGTAATACAACTCATAGAGAACCTTATTATCAAGTATCCTCAAGGCACTTCACAATAACAGCAAAAAGGACACCGACAGACAATAGCTTATCTACAGGAGAGGCTGAAAGCTTTTGTATAAAATGTGATGAGTTGGAGTCCCATCAACTTCAATGGAATTTTATTTACAGCTATTTGGTGCTTCCTTTTTGGTTTCTGTTTGTATTGTTTACTTCACATGAGGAATAGTATCAGAAAGCCAGGAAAAATAGCCCTTCTAATGGTAATCCGCCTGGCAGCATTTGCAGACTTGTGGGAGAAGGAGTTTATTGGGAAATCCATGGCAGTGTGCTGCTGTCTGCATGTTTGGTGTGGAAAGGAGGCCTAGGCTGTCACTTACTACACGCCATCCATAGATGTTACGGTCCAGGGCTGCAAGAGATGACCTGTAATTTCATTAAAGGACACAGTTTTAGGGAGGTACAAAATCCAGAAATTCTCTGATAGAGGCAAGGCAGCCGCAGGTCAGTCCTCCAGGTCCAACCAGTAGCAAGGCTCAGCATGTACTCCTGATAGGAACACATGAAAAGGCAAGTATAAAATACACGTATACACAGTAGGCCACACAGATCAACACAGGC
This sequence comes from Coracias cyanogaster, assembly GCA_033124195.1. Lineage (NCBI taxonomy): Eukaryota > Metazoa > Chordata > Aves > Coraciiformes > Coraciidae > Coracias > Coracias cyanogaster. The sequence goes on from JAVSBS010004700.1 coordinate 25,572, forward strand.
AGAAACACTCTGTATTCACACAGAAGCAAACTGCCCTAACAGCTTATTCCTAGTCCCCTGTGGGATGCTGATCAGGATGAAGAGCTTTTAGTGAGATATTCATACATATGTAGCACATGGACTACTCTAGCTGCTGGGTTTATATACACATGTATCCCACTTGCTGGCTAGTCTGGCTTGGTCTTTGCTAGCAGTCACACACTGGCTCACGTGCCCTCACTACCTTGAGTTGTTGGCAGCCCAGCCACATAGTCCCCAGTGACTCGTGGTCTTCAATCCAGCTGCTGGCACTTAGACTTCCGTGCACATAGAACAGGGATTTCTCTCACCCAGGAAAATAGAGTTTAATAAGAAGACAGGACTGACTGTTCTGATCAGTTGCAGGGCCTGGCTGGGCAAACATGCTGACCAGCACCCTGCACCCCATAATGTGCCACATACCCCTCAGACTGTGAGATGCTCCAGAGACCCTTTCCTGTTGACTCATGGTGCTGGGAAATCTGGGGAGTGCTTGGGCAGGGCCTCCACTCCTCTGCCTGTGTTCCTGAGGGTTCTCCACCTGCCAATGGGCCTCCCTGCATGGGTTGATGCCCTCCCGTGATGGGCCTGGGTGGCATTGGGGTAGGGTGGTGTGTGCGTTCCCCACCTGCTATTGTGCCTTTACTCCTTTGCACATCTGCAGATGAGCCATTTGTCACACAGCCTAACATAAAGGAGCTCATATTTTAGAGGTTTATTATACTTGGCACTGAATAGGAATACAAGTGAGCAGACAGGGGAGCAGGTCCAAGGTGCCACCCTATTTCATAGAAGCTCTATTTCATATTAGCTTTACACAGTACAAAACTGCAGTCAAAGCTATTCTGCATGTTAGTGCTCCAGGATTAATGATGATGAGTCAGTCTACACTGCAACTGCTGTCATCGTTGCAGCTCAGTTAAAATATGCACGAGCCTCATTTAAATTGGCTGCAGTCTTGCAAAAGTTGCTTGTGATGATGGATAAACTCATAACTGGTTAACTAATGCTGCTGGTGACCTTGAGGTGTGATGGCACACAGGTACAGCAAGGCTGCTGAAATTATCTTTGAAGATCATGCTGTTATGTGACATCTCCACTGAGTCAACTGGGGACAACTTCATCGGCAGATGCATCCATTTAGCAACAAATGACATGAAGTGATTTGTGGGTTACCAAGGGCTTAGACCTCATTCTGCATCACTCAGGGAAGCTAATATAGAGGCTTTGGGCAACTAATATCAATGAAAGGAAGCATCACTGCAGTAATTCTAAACATATTTTCATGGAGCAGAAAGCATGGATAGAATTTCAATAGACTTGGGTCCAGATTGCTAGTGTAATAAATTCTTTACAGTTAGCCAAAGTACAGCAAGGATATAAAACACATTTTACTAGGCACAGGTGTATTTAGTCAAAAAACTGTTTATATGGGTATTGTGGTGATTGAATGAATGAGATCAAATGTATAACCACTTTCTATTTAATTAATACCCACAAGAAGACAAAAGATTTTACAGCCCATATATCAATCTTAATTACTCCATTTTAGCCAGAATATTAAGCTGGAAGCTGCATTAGATGTATAATAGAATTCTAATGATAAATGTGGAGACTGATGCTGTCATATGGTTTGCACAGGGGTAAAATGCCTGAACTGCTCTTTATGCTGTTTCTGAACAAGAATTTCAAATGCCAACGAGATCAAATGAGGGTACACAGCGTAACTGAACATAAAATGTACCAACAAGTTAGTCAGAATGCACAAACCGGAGAATTTCACCAGTGCCTTTAGCTAAGAGCCTGTCAGAAATTTTTATTGCAGATTTCCATTCCAGGGCCACTATTATGTAAAAGAAACTCTCTTGGGTAATTTTAAAAATTTAAATATAATCTTTTTGATAATATACCTTTCAGGAGTACAAAAAGAAAAGAGAAATTTTGAGGTCACTTTGGTCCACATGCAAACTTAGTTTACTTCATTATGTTTTCCATGACCAGGAGACAACAGTGTAGACAAGACATGTCTGAAACCTAATGAAAAAGCTGCTTTGATTTATTCTGGGACGTAAGGGACAGAGCATATTTTGTCAGTTGAAGCCAGGCGATGAAAGTCAATATGACTCAGTTTTAGATGAGTCATAGCTTCTCTGCCCTTTAATTTACTTACCTGTAAAATGAAAATAATGGAGAATGGCAAAAATACTAGTTTGTGAAGATTTAAGCAGTGTTTAAGTGACTGTGTGTTTAAAGTTGATTGCATGGGAAATGGCAAGGATTTCCATTAATGCAGAAGCACTGCCAATGGTGGTGCTGGCTAAGAACTTTCTCAGCAGTTAACAGGATTGTGTTCCTGTAGGAGGGCTTTCCTGTAGAGAAGGTCTCTCTTTTTTTAAAAGTCGCCCACAAACCATTTCAGAGCGGAGTATTTAGTCCTGAGTTTATCTACCCATTTACTGATCCCATCTTACTATTTCTAAATTTCTAAATCGTTTCAAAAACTAAGGATCAAGTGACAGAGCCCTTTAAGAAATCTCTCCGAAACCACAACACTTATGATGGGTATCTTATCAGATATGGCTAACGCATACTTCACCGTGAAAGTTGTGGTGTCATTTTGTATTAAGGTACTGTATCGCTGACCTGCTTCCAAGTTTTTATTTTGGTTAGTATTTTCAGACAGACCTCTTGTAAGCTGATAGGTGGGCCTGAATTAGCTGAAGAAAATAAGGATTCTGTGTGCAGTTTTGGAAAAAGTTACTTGGGAAATATCTTTGCATTCATCTAGATAAGGTTAAAATGGGCCAGTCATATGAATCAAAACAAAATGCTTTGATACGGTAACATTATGAATCAGCTGTCACCTTGTTCATGAGATGAATGGACAGTAGAGAAAGAAGAAAATATATGCTAGTTATGAGGCTTATTGCAGGGCAGTTTCCTCAAAGTATGCAGGACTTGAGACATGTTCTCAGAGACAACTTTAAAAATAAGAGAAAAAATCCAGTTCTGAGCATTATAGGTAATGTTCCCAAACTCTAATTCAATCTTTTTTCTTTGTTATCAGTCCTTTTTGTAACATCCAACTAAATTAGTTTATTTATAATTACCTGTTATTTTCCAACTTTCCTTGCTAATTAAGGAATTTTCCAATAATGTCTACTTTTATTTTGGACAAACTGAATAGCAGGTTTGCTGGAGCCTTACAGGGTAGAAGACATTGTTCCTAGATGCCAAAGAAGCTGATCTCTTGCCTCAGAATTATCTGTTTCAAACACAAAGTAACAATGTCAATAGAGCAAATGTTTGTGGTTACTCTCTGATACAAAAATATACCCTGGAAGGGACCAACTTGAGAACAGATGAAATCAAATTACATTGAGGGGTTTAGATTAACTTCAGTGAAATTTATGTTCTTTTTACTTAAAATATTGTTTTCTCCTGAAGATGAGCGTGACTGATCCATGGGGCTCAATGAAGAAGATTGTTCATTTTTTCCATCTGCATTTGACAAACTTCTAAAGCCACTGCTAGAAAGATGAGATTTTATAACACCTCTGTTTTCTCAACAGTAAAGCAAAGTTACGTGTGAAGGTGAACCTTTTAAATTATTGTTTAGGTACTGTATTTTTGAACTTCATGCTTAAAGATAAAAGTTTTCTATTAATGAAAAAACAGTTACTGCTACACAAAATAGTGATGCCTTCTGTATCCTTCTGTTAGGTAGGCTTAACTCCATAGCTAGGTTGCTGGAGGACTGAGGGATATTTTAGAAGTTCTTTAGAATTAATGTGCAAACCTTGCCCAGGTTAGGTTCCTATCTATTAGTCTCAGATTTTCAAACTTTACCAGAGTTATCAGTCCCCTGTAGAGCAAGAAATTGTCTCTGTTAGCTCCTTTCATGAATTCAGGTAGCCCCTACTCCTGGCTCACACACCTCCTTCTGCTGCATTCAGGTGGGGTTCTCCTTTGAAGTGTTTATTTTAGCACCACTTTTGAGTAAGAACCTTTTATTCTTTAAGGCCCTAAGGTTCATCGTTTGGATCAGTCAGAAATGAAAACTTTCTATTATAGCTTCACTGTAGGTGTGTTTTGTATCCCATTGTGCCACAAGTAAAAACTAGAAACCTTGCTCAACTTTAACTTCACAGCACTATAAAGACATTATACAAATATGAAATTACTCAAATCCCCAAAGCACACCGTGAACTAAATTAGTGATTTGAAGTTCTCCCATTTAATGTTAAGTATCTTACAAATTTTGAAGGTACAAGCTGAATTCACTCGATAGCTTTTTGAGCTTTATTCTTAATTTCTACTTATTATGAAGTTTTCACCACATTTTTATCAATTATTCCTTTGCTGTAGCTCAGCAATGTAATGGAGTAATTGAAGTAATTCACTAGCATGTAACCACTTTGCATTAAAAGATACTAATGATAACACTTCTGACTTACTGAGGAACCTTTTCTTTCCCTTCATAGTCACAGGCTGTGCATAGTAGATGTAGAATCTGTTCGAGGTGAGCAACTACTTCACATTGACTCCTTAAGTTGCAGGACTTAATATGAACAAATTTACATGCAATTGCTCAATACAACTGCATTGGAATGATTGTGTAATTCAGTGTAACTATATAAAAATGACAATATAGCTGCTTCCCAATTACATAATGGTTATAGGGTAGTCAGTGTTTCATTGTAAAATGTAATTGATTCTTAATTATTCTGTCTTGGAAGAAAGACCACTGTTTATAATTTCATTAAGGTGGTAAGAAATTACTCTGCAAAGAGAAAGAATCAGCCACACATGTTTTGTTTTGTTGTTTGGTTTTTTTTTTTTTTCTTATTTTCTGTTTGCCAAAAGTACCACTTTTTAATATATCTGTTCTTTCAGGTGAGGTTTGTAGAATAGTACTCTATTTTGAAGTTGCAACAGTATCAACACCAGAAAAGGAGTTTCGGGGCTATTGCCTTGGTGTTTGGGGTTTGATTATTTTTTTTGCTTGATACGCACTTATTTGTTCTGCAATTGCAAGATAAAGCAGTACTGTTAGGCAAGTTATTTCAGGAGAAATAACAACGTGCAATAAAAAAAAGGCAACATTTCTAGTGAGCATTGAACCTTATCAATTACAAACTCACTCAGCAAGCAGAGGTGGGCTACCCATATTACTGTTTTTTCCTGGCCTCCAAGACTTTCTGTGTCCTGCAAGGATTTGTACAACCTTTTTGTCAGCTCCTGTGGGAGCCTACTCCCTCTGTCCTGTGTCAGGGCACAGTGGTGAGAGTGCCTGAGGGCACAGCTACAGCTGTGGTGTCAAGGTGGTTTGGACACTGTGCAAATCAGGGATCTTGCATAATTTGGGTTTTGATTGATAGAAGTGGAGAGTCAAGCATAGCGCAGCTGACCTGGCTGGCACTATATGAGGAGCTTCCTTCAGAAGGGCAGTTTTCCCTTTGTCTTCATCACCACTGGCCAGGTGTTTCATTCTATTGACATGATAAATGAGGCCTTTCACCCAAGGGGTACAATTATTCTCCATGGTGAAAGCTGGATCAGGTGTGAGGATACCCTTTACAATGCTCAGAATGGCATAAAAAATATTTTCGCTGTTATTAGTATATACTTATTGTGAAAATGTGGCCACACTGCACGTCTTTTTGTATTCCTTAGTAACTGTTATCAATAGGATTATTCAACTATGTGCATTGTTCAGATTACAGGACTCTTATTCAAATGGAAAATTTAATTTTGACTGTGCAGCCAGGTTTCTGTCATTCTCTTACTTCCACATCAGAAAATAATTCTAAATGCCACCAGCACAGAAGAGTTGTCAGGTGAAACGCTCTTGCACGGAAATGAAATACCGTTATACAATAAGTGAATATCCTTAAGGAGAAGTGGCCTTCATGAATGGTTACCTAGTGATGAGATCACGCAGTGCAAGGCTGACTGACTGGCAGCTCGTGTCTGGAAGGCTGTAAAAAAGGTAAGGTTTTTCTCAGCTTTGGACAGGGAGCTGCATAGGGAGTGCTTTCATTATCTTAAAGTGAGAGAAACCTTTTGGATGGTATAGGATCCCATCCTGTCTACATCTACAAATTCCTAGAAGGACTTTCTGAAGCTGTTTGAGGCAGTGGTGGTGGTGGGCACTATACCTAGAACAGATTTTCCTCATTTTTCTAACTTTTTTCATTTACATAAGTTTAGAGATTCACTGCAAAATTTGTTTCAGGCCATAGTTAAACTCCCATTGTAGTTTCTGTATAAACTATGCTGCTGCTTAAACATATGATTTACAATGGTGTCCCCACACACAAACACATGAGCATAAGAAAGAGAACATGATTAAGTAGAATGGAGAGATCTGAAGGGATTTTTATTGGGGTGGGGAAGGTCAAGTTTTGTGGTTGGAGGACTTATGGCAGGAAGAATTTACTGTGTTAGCATATACATTGTGACCCCAGAAAGGCAAACCATGAACTCCCAAATACCCAAATGAGTTGTGTTCAGAGAAATGTATGTTTTGTGGAGGATGGAAACCTGACAGTGGTCCCAGTTAATAAAATAAACTGGAAGGTCTTCTACATCAAGAGTGACCCTGGTGGTTGCCACTCAGGGGCACTGACTGAGCTCTGTTTAAACTTCTGGGAGTTAAAATGCTTTTATTTTCAATTGAAGGAGCTTCAAAGTCAAACATAAAGTTAAATGACCTGAAAGTTATTACATGGTGTTTTGTTTTGGGTTAAACAAAATCTTCTAGGTGTACCATAGGTTAACCCTTTTTCTTTTCTCTTTTGAAAAATAAAATAGCCTTACTCCGATATCTTAGCATACTTTTAAAAGTAGGGTCTAAACTATATGTTGATCATCTGGAATTACATTCATTGTGATATTTAGCATTGTAAAATCACAGAATGGTTTGGGTTGGAAGGGACCTTTAAAGATATCTAGTCCAAACCCCCTGCCATAGCCAGGGACCCCTTTCACTAGACCAGGTTGCTCAAAGCCCCATCCAACCTGACAGCGAACACTTCTGATGATGGGGCTTCTGCAGCCTCTCTAGTCAACCGGTTTCAGTGTCTCACTGACTCATCATAAAAAAATTTATTTCTTATATGTAATTTAAATCTAACCTCTTTCAGTTTAAAACCATTATCCCTTGTCCTGTCACTAAAGGCCCTGATGAAAATCCTCTTTCCATCCTTCTTATAAGTCCCCTTTATAAGCTCCAACAGGTCCATGTCATTCTTGTGCTGGGACCTCAGAGCTGGATGTAGTACTCCTGCATGTAGTACTCCTGGTGGTATACTTGGAATATTTGGTAAAATATTTTAAGAACAAAGGCGCACCGACCTTGCTTTATGATTGTTGGTATCAAAAGTTCCTTTGGCAGAGCAATCTGCAAAAACTGGCAGTGACTTTGTATTCCCATTGGATCAATGCAGACTGTTAGACAAGCTTCACCAATGCTTTGCTATCTCACATGTATTTCCTTTCTTTTTACTCATTGATACTTTAGCACCTTAAATGAAAAACCTTTAACCCATGCAGAACATATCTGTACTTTCTTTCCATTTACTAAAGAATCACATAATTAAGAAAAAACAACCATTGCAGATTGTCCATCAAATTGTTTTGGTTGCACAACTTTATAAGTTGTACTGCCAGAAAAATAAAAATAAATAACCGCTAAGACAAAGTGCCTACAATTACCTGAGTTGTAGAAATCTGATGCCTTGTCATCTGATATATGACTTCATTTGCCCATGTGAAAGCTGATGGAGTTACCAAATCTGAATACCCAATGAAATTTCTGCTTACTATCTCACAGAACAAGACTACGGTGGTAAAATTACTTTCATCCTGCAATGACTATGCTTGGCCTCTTTCCTGTCCCAATTCAGTCTTCAGATATCTGTTGCTGTCCTCTCATCACGATAGCCAATCTCCTGAATATTTTTTAATTTTTTTTGCTTCCTGATAATAGTGTCTTCAAGATATCTTGCATCACTTCTAGACCTAGACATATTTCTTCTTAGTAGTTCACTGGCATGTTTCAAGGCTGGCAGAAGTTTCCCAAGGAGGAGGCAAGTTGTGCTCGCCACATCCAGTGGCTAGTCACTTCCCAGAGTGACAAATCCTGGCAACACACATCCCCTGCTAGCAGCTGCCAAAAGAAAGATCTACAACCTAGTCTAGTGGGAGGTGTCCCTGCCTTGGCAGGGGGCTTAGAACTAGATGATCTTTGAGGTCACTTCCAACCCAAACCATTCCATGATTGTACAAAGAAACGAGCTGAGGGCATCGTGTGACAAAGAATATACACAGATAAAAGGCTGTAGTGATTCTTGTTTATCATTCTTGTTGCATTAGAATTAAATCTGGAGAAAAAGCTCTGGCTATCCTGAGCTATAAAGAGCTCTGACTTTGAGATCCAGTGTATATTCAGGTGGTTAGCTAAAGAACAGAAGGACAAAATTTTTTGGTAGTTTCAAATTTCTTCTGCAATTTTTCCCTGACAGTTTAACTAAGGCAGCTGATGGGCAGCAGTTTGGCAAGTTGGGCTTTTTGTGATGTACCACTTGATATCCCTGAGTGGCAGAGAGTACCACGTAAGGCAGAAAATGGGCTTAGAGCCGCTCAGAGATGGGATGGGAAGATTAGGTCACTTGGGGACTTTGTGGTGGTAATAACTAAAAATAACCTCTCAAAATCCTCTGGACATCGTGAAGAGTGGTGGCAGCTGCCAGAATGTAGGCAGAAGGAAGGTGAGGGAAGCAGTTTGCAAGAAGTGACCTGTGGGGACGTTGTCGGCTGTCAAACGTGCTCTGGTTATATGAATGCCTGCTGTGTAAAATTTGGCCCATTTGGTCTTACTCATCCACCTCCATCAAGGGGAAGATGAATATTTATCTCAAAGGCAGCCGGGGTTGACAGTGACAAAATGCACAAGTAGCTGATAGCAGCCTGTGAGAAAGATCTTTACCTTGTATTGGATGTGCAGTGGACAGGTATTACAACCACAATTGCTGCCATTAGAACTAACGGTGACTGGTTTTGGGGGCAAACTCAGCGGGGGATCAAGAACCGCAGTGGGTCTCGTGCCTGCGTTACCAGTGTCACCCCAAGGGCAGTGCTACCATGTTGTACCTGCACTGTGAGGAGGGGTGGATAAGGGGCTTGGTTTCTTGTTCTGTCCTGTTAACATGTAAGCAGTCACTGGTCAGACAAACTGAAGAAATGAATGTCCCTTCGTTCTAGAAACCTTGAAAAGGTATCAACAGTATAAAATCTATCTTGTGCCAGAAGAGTCATGCTTTTTCAAACACATATCCAAGAGCAGCCCTTTTATTTCTGTGTGTGTTCATTTTTGGGTAGATGCCCAGATCTCTTAAAATAATTTTGTCCTTTATTTGCATTTTTGTGCAATTCATTGCTTATCAAAATATTTTCTCATTTAGCTAAAAACAGTGGATAAAAATCTGCGCCTAAAATGAAGGAAGCCATAGTTACTGGCTGTGATTGTATTTTCTGGTTTAAGCATTTATGAATCATACATAATAATTTACACAGGACATAGTAGAGAGCAGATATCTGTCACAACCTTTCAGATTCAATAATTTTTTACAGCTGCTTTGCAGTCATGGTCACATATTTCACTGCTTCTCTATCCCATATACCATATCAAACGAGCACATAGGCAAACAAATCAATATGTGGCCATTAAAATGCAGAAAGTGATTTCAGCTGAAAATTGTTCATTAATTTGAGGCACGTGATTTATTTTAAAAATAACCCTGCTGAAGTTCCTCATGTTGTTTGGAACTTGTATTATCTAAAGGAGTAATGAATTTCTCTTACTGTCTTCTGATGCACAGTTCCAGTGCCTATCTACTGAGAGTTAAAAGCTGCCCACAAAGTCCTTGTACCCAATGTACACATGGTGCTACGCATGTGTCGGGTGCTCCATCTTGAGAGGTCTGAAAAGCCCAAACAGTTTGTACTTGATCATTTCAGCCTGGTGGCTGCCGGCTGGGGAAAGGGCACTGAGAAATAGAGAAGCATCTGCATGTATCTGGGCATGTTCTCTTCATTGTCTGAACCTGAACTTGAATTTGGAGCATCACTAGTACGGACTGTGTGGTGCTTAGTGCTGTGTAAACACAAAACAAGACTGTGCACTGCAAATGATATTAACTTTTATGGTGGTATTTCTTCACTGTGAGGGTGGTGAGCACTGGAACAGGTTACCCAGAGAGGTTGTGGATGCCCCATCATCAAAAGTGTTCAAGGGGCTTTGAGAAACCTGGTCTAGTGGGAGGGGTCCCTGCCCATGGCAGGGGGGTTGGAACAAGATGATCTTTAAGGTCCCTTCCAACTCAAACCATCCTATGACTCCCTGTTTCTATGATTAATTCCTTAAGTCATATAACTTAATATAGTAGAAGTTAGTTCAGAGACAGCAAACACAGCTCAGAACAGGATCTTTGAGTCATGTGCTGCTTTTTCTCTGTTCTGTTGTAGGTGCTATTGTTTTTTCCTCTTTTAAATGTATTTTAGCAGGAGAAATTCAAATGTGTCAGCAACTCTGAAAGAGCAAGTAGAGTAGCAGGAGCTATAACTTTTCTGACTGTATTTATATAAGTTTAATTCAGCTGTAGCATGCTGTACGTATAATAAATAAACAAGGACTTCACTATCACAAGCTGCCAATTCTACCTGTCATGTTATTCACAGATTTTCTGTGCTTTATCTCGTTTAAGTTCCATCTCTAGAGCACACTACTGCATATTACTGATCTGCTAACGAAGCACTAGCTATACGGCATATCTTTCTGATTCCAGCAAACATAGAATAAGCACAAGTCAAACATTCCCTTGACAAATTGTATGAGCCAGGCTCTCATTTCTAGCCAGAAAATAATTAGTTTATCTAAGATCTGCTCTGAAACTTTGTTGGTATTGGTTGATTTGCTGGTAGAATTATTCCAAATGCCACAAAAATCGAGGAGCTCTTCTGGCAGGGAGAGACCAGAAGGTGCAGGGATGGTCTCTGCCAGGATGTCTCACCCCAGGCCCTATAGAGAGCCAGAGAGTAGCTTCCTGCAGGTAGCACAGCCCATGTCCAAGGCAGGAGGAAAGTGAAGAGAATGGTGATCTGCTGGCAGCACACACTCTGGCATTGGACATTGAGTTCAAGGCTGACTGGAAGAAAGGTGATAGCATTAGAAGGAAAGTTTCCAATAAGACTTTTCCTTTTGCTGTTCTCTGCTTCCAGCTTCTGATACAAGTCAGTATTGTTCTCCTTCACTCTGCTCTCTTCCAATGGTGCTGAACGCTGATGAGCTAATACTTGGCTCAACATCAGCAAGTAATTTCCTGGTAATTAATTTGTTTTCTCTATACCTGACCTGATTTTTTTTCAGGTAATTTGCAGGTTGGGTAACCCATCAGAATCAAGCAATTTTAGGGGGTACCCAGGAGTACAATGAGTAATGGTTATTTTGACTCTGGCTTCCCTCAGTCTCTTTCTCTCTCTCTCTCTCTCTCAGCATCAGGGTTTCATTACTATTATAGCACTTTGCATATAATTACCAACAGCTTTAGGTTATAATTATATTGTCATTTAGTACATTTGTAATGAGAAAGAATGAAAAAAGTAGTAAATTAAATATGCGATGACTGTTGGTGTTGTGTGCCTGTTGCTTTCTTAACAACTTCATTAATATTTTGCAATGTTTATAAGGAGCTACCTGGAAAACCAGCCATTGCATGCATTTAAATGTCACAGCTGTAGGAGCTAAAAGGGAAAAATAAACAGGACGAGCAGATACCTTTTTAGGATTTAGGATTTTTTAATATGGACTTTAAAAATTGCTGCAATCATTTGCATATTTATTTCACACGACATTTTCAAAAGGCAGCCGCAGTGGCCTGATGCTGCAGTAAGTGGTAGAACTCCCATTGACCTCATAAGAGCAGACATAAATAGGTACCATTCACTCAAGAAAATACCATGGGGTGCTCACTGTTTGCAAAACAGTTCAAAAGTTAAAACTTCTGTTTTTGCTCTTGAGATAACATCCAAACTCGCTATCTTTAGTATTTCCTATGCTGATAACCAACAAAAAATATAGTTGAAGGAGTACATTTTGCCACCATACATGTGGAATAAAGTTAATGGTTGACTCTAGGATATCTCTAATGGCTTCAGTTTGCAAGTATGTTTCAAAGCATCATATACCCTTGTTTATGTTGCATAGCTTGTATGTATGTGTATACACTTAAAAATTTAGTCAGTTGTATATATACATGTATATATACAGAATGAAGAATCTAAATTACATAGCAGAATAATGCCAAAGAGGGTGCAAGGTCCCAGCTGCCTGGCTCAGTGGCTGATCACAGGTGTCAGGGATGTCAGAGCATGCTTCATATCCTTGTCCTTCCTCTGTACCATGTTAGTTCTGCGCCACTTGACACCAGTTGCCGCACAGATCATGGCGATGGGTTAGCACAACCAGTTTAGCAGCAAGCTGAGGCAGAGTTTATTGCAGCATTGATGTCTATATAGGTAGCACTGCTGCTTCACTTGCAGCCTAATTTGGATCCCTTTCAGGGATTTAGGACTGCACATTTCTGCTTGATGTGTGTGACTAACTTAAGATGGCACAGCTGGATTTCAAATGTCTTTTTTTTTTTCAGTATCACTTGTTGAAGTGCTGGGGCCTGAGTTGTGGGCCCCGAGTTGGAGTTGACCCGTGAATGAGTCATAACCTAGCCGAATGTTTTGGTTTTCCCATTGGCTTCATGGTCCAGAGGCAGAACCTGCCCCACCTGTGTCTTTTTGGTTTCACCCTCAACCGGGTGGTTATAATTGGGGTGGTGGGCGAGGTCAGGGCTATGTTAACTAGGCGCCGATCAGTTGGAAGAGCTTCCTGTTAGGTGCAGCTTCTGTTGGGGCTGGTTGCGTCTTGCTGAGCTCTCTCAGTGGTGTCCTTCCATGTGAAGGGCCACTGAGGGAGCCAGCTTTGTCTGTTGTGTCCAGCAGGCGATACCAGCACCACAGTGGGCAGTGGAGGAGCTGGGTCCCCAGGAACCTATGGCAGGACTGTTTGAAAGAAGACTTCTGAGGGGATGTTGCTGAGTTCAGTGTTGGCCTGTGTGATCAGGCAACTGATGGTAGCATAAAATGATGATGACTGAACCAGTGCAACACCTGTATATGTCAACACCATCTCTGCAGGGCACAAAATCATTACCAAATACGATGGTTAGTTTTTACACTCTTATGAACTCTACAATTGTAGGCAGGCAGGAAACGATGTCTCTGAATATCTACACAATTTCATGTTACTGTGTGGTCACAAGAGAGCTATCAAAGTTAAATCCTTGAGACTTACAGGTAATACCACAAATCTAAAATAAGGCAAACATAATAGATTTGTTTTGTTAAATGATAATGCTTCAGTACCAGACTTATCTCTCTCTCTGGTCTCTAGCTAGAGAATACTGGCAGTAAGATTTTACTGATATTACTGAGATAGTGTTGTAAAGCGTAAAATATATCAGATGCATTGAGAACATCTACTATATACTCTTGATGCCATATAAGCCTGTGTAAAATACACTTTTCCTGACTAAATTCATTGAGCTTGTAGTTATCAATAAAGATTATGACTATTTAGTAAAGTAACTGGTGCTTGTAACATATTTCAAGTCAATGTGATAGGGGAGAATTTGACAGCATGGATGGAGATGTTTCTAAAGATTGATCTTTCTGGTGATTTTGTCTCTCTATAGGATAGACATTTATGTATAGTGCAAGCATGTGTTTTACAAGTGAAATCTGAGCATTGATTTGTGAATAAAAGACAGTTCACAGAGAAGTAGAATTTGCTTTGTTTAAAAACAGTAGTCAAGATAGGTTAATCAGTTAAAAACAAATAGTGATTGAGAGCATATGTAGAATTTCTTCATAATCTAATATTTAGGATTAACTGCTTTACAATGTAACCCTTCAGTCCCACACATCTTTGCGTAGTGCAGAAGAAGCTGTGAAGGTAGCAGCAGTCAAGCACAAGTGGAAGCACTGGTTGATATTTCTCAAATGCAAAGTTTTTGAGATTCCTCTCAAATATTTTACATTTATAAAAGAGTATTAAAAGGAAAATATATCATACCTCCAGTCTTTTCCTAGCCAGTTAGGGAACTAGGAGCTGAGATTCCTATGGCTAAACATGAATCATAATACTTTGTTCTATGTAGAAGCCATAATACTCTCTTGGCAAAAAGTTACTTGCGAAAAGAGGGAATAAAAGAGTCTTTGAATTAGAAAGCCAAGCTGTCCACGATCAGGGAATGCCACAATTAAGCTTGTGAGCATATACTTCAAAGTGACTCCACCAAATTGTTTTCTCAGTGCAAAAAGGCAGAAGGATTTTTTTAAACATTGGCAAAATATTTGCTCCCATTTCTAAGAACTGCTGGTACAGTAAAAGCTAAGAAAGCACCCTGCAGTGGACAAATAATGTAGACAATTTCAGGCCAGTGTGCTTTGAAATTTAGCAAAATTCTGGATGCAAAGAAGTACTGTAATGAGAGAATCTCACTGATTTTTGTCATGCTTAACTGTCTTAAAGGATCTAGCCTAGGGTCTTCAGCCTAGATGACAGCTTCAATTTCTATAATCATATAGCCATCAGTAAGATTACAGTGTTACTTGTCCCTGAGGTAGCAAACAACCTGCATAAGTACTGGTAAATGCCAGACTCCCATGTGATGGACCCAATTCCTTAACCCTGGCAGGATTCTCAACACTGAGATTGCTTTATGAATCTTTTCTGTGAAACCTGATGAAGAAGGATTTTCTGAGTTATTGAAGTCCCTGTGAAGATAATTATCATGAGCAACCAAGTAATGTATTGCTTAGAGTAATAACAGTGTGTGATGGTCTCCAATTCAAAACTTTCTATCTCTACCCAAATTTGAAAGGTGGCTCTAGTTGTGAATCTGAATATGAAATAAGCACCTGGAGCAAGGGTGGAAAATGGATTCATCAGTTGCTTCTCCTGACAATCAAGTTATAAAACTGTTCTTGCTCTTTTTCCTCTTTTTCCATCAATGAAAACATAGTATTTTAATATGATCAATTATTCTTAGTTTCAAGATCACTGTTATTAATTAGCTAATCAAAGCTTTGCTGGTTTTTTTTTCTTTTAAATATAAGCAGAACAAACACAATTTCTGAACTATATCCTTTTCATGAGAAGAGGTTAGAGAATTCATTAGCTTATGACCATTGCATACAAACTAAGAGGCAAATGATAGTTTTCATTTTTCAAATTTTATGTATAAGGCATAGAATTCATTGATAGCTGCAATATCCTGCCAGCATGGTCTCTTAGTAAACAAGCTTTCAGAAAAATTATGATAAATAAAGTATCTCTGATAGATAAATGAATGCCACGAGAGCTAATGCTCTGCTTAATGGATGTACAACTTTACCAGTATCCATTAATTTGTATATGAATAAGCTGTAAGTATAGGTGGTCTTCAAGTCAATTATACTTCGGCTAAGCATGACATGAAGAGTGCACAACGAAACAGCCTCCTTGAAGATGCAGTAATGGTGAACAACAGGACAGATAATCATGAGGGATTATTTTACTGGCTCATAAATACAGATCAATGCTGTCAAGATTCAGCTCTGGGGATGACAAAGGTCCTCTTTCTTTTGTGATGTTGACTCAAAGATGCCAGGCTAATGATCTTACTACATTAAGCTTTTTCCAGTGCCATCATTTGATGGTGTCACGTTTGAATGTTTATATTCATCTTCTTTTAAATTGTCAGATTACTTTTCAGGCCTCAGTACATCTGACAAAAGTAATTCTTCTAACTTTTTCCACTGAGAAATTTTAATCCAAGCATTTACTTTTGTTTCTAGCATATTGGGCTGGTCAATGGATGCTCATTCCACTCTCTTCTCAGGCAAAAGTTGTATTTAATTATGACTAAGGTACAATAAATCAAAATGAACACCCACCTCCCCAGAACTGTTACTGAAATTACAGAAAGACAGATAATATTTTTGTTACTTCATCTAACTGTTCACTTTGTAGATTGGTAGGCATTCAAAAGGAAACTTCTGAGAGCTGTTTTTCTTGTTCTTTCTTCTTGCTAGATTATTAGCAGAAGTTTGATCTGATGATCAGATCATTTTCAAATGTTCCAGAAGGGATTTTCACTCTTTCCATGTATAAAATCCATATCTTTGAACATTCAGTGTCTTCTTTTACTTATCTATACATATTACATCTGTTTAAAGAGAGAGTGTTACTGGACATAGTAATCAAGGCAGAGGAACACTGCCATGTCTTCTGTTATTAATACATTTACACATCAATCATATTGTATTTATGTGACTAGATTGTCTGCATCTTCTCACATATTCTCTGTTACCCAGTTTTCTCACCAGTGAATTTAATTTGTCTTTGTGCTGCCCAGCTGCCTGTCTTGGATACACCTTTCAGTAGTACCTTCCTGACGTCTGTTTTGCCTAGTCAAAACTATTTTGGATGTATAGCCTAATTTATAATATATACTAATCTGCCAATCAGTAAACTAATAACAAGGAGGTTTTTCTATAGTCTCTTTTCTTCTAAACTGGCTTGATTTTTGGAGCTATATATATACAAAAATAACATCTGTGACAATTTTTTGTTGTTAAAAAGGTCAAGTGGATGATATTATGTTGTTGTCCTCTCCTGTTGTCATGTGTTTGTGAACATTGGTGTTATGCAAATACTGTATTACTGTCCACTGTAAGTCAATGGATGTTTGTCACTGGTTCAGTGGGTAAAAGCTTTGCTAATGTAGCTAACAGGTAAGCTCCTGCTTTCTAAAAACAAATCAATACAGCATTAAGGACCTATTCCCACCCCCGCCAGCTTTCCCTGCACTCATCTATTTACCTTGTCCGCCTCTATTATCTCTATGTTATTGTGAAGTCTCAGGGGTGAAAATGAGTTACAAATGAGTCTTAGCATCCTGTGTTTAAAACATCCTGTGAATCCCAGAACTATGTGAACTTTCTGTGTACCTTCATTTATTTACATACTAATAAGTGTAACACCAAAACGAACATATTCCTGGAAAAGAGACAGTTCTCTGTTGTCGTTATGAAATGTAACAGAAGAGGTCCTAACTTTTTAATCTTTATTTATTAATTATGCAAACATTGGCTTCCTCTTCAGTATGAGAGGCCGTTGAAACTGATCAGTGAATTAGTGAGTTACTTGGCTTTTTACCGATACCAAGGTTATACAGGGTAAAGAAACACATACACATTGATATGCATAAAACTTCTTTGTGTTACACAACTGAAAAACATAATCCTAAAAGCTTTCTTACTCATTCCACCAACTGTATTATTTTAGATTTCTCTTTGTATGTACGTCAAGTTTCTGAAGAGAAGATCAGCCTACACACTGCCAAGGGGAGACTATTTGTGAGCAGTCTTGAATAAATCTGGCTTGAAAAGCTGACATGAGACTAGCATGTGAAATACTCTGTTCTGGAATCTTGACAGTCAAAAGAGGTTACGTTACTTCTGCTGCCCATTCATTGGTTGATTTTGCCTACAGAAAGATAAAATGATGTAAAGAAGAGAAAGGTGGATAGCTTAGCATTACAGCACAACTCCTTTTTTTTATTTGCATGCAAATTGATCTAGAAATCCATCAGCTGACTCTGTTAATGAGGTCAAGAAAAACATGCAGAGTTAATCAAAGCCAGCTATAGCTTTTATTAGTTAACTGTCTCCAGGGATGGAAACTCAGGAACATAATTTTTCTTCTGTGCTTGCAGAAATACCTTGCCAAAGCAGCGGTATCGGAATTTAATTTCATTGAAGAGCTGCCTCTCTTTTCCCTTTTGCACAAAAGTTACCCATGCATGTCAGTCTTGTCATTTTAATTGAACTTAGAGGCATGACTGGCACATGGTGGAATTTACTCCGTCAGTATAACGATAATAAATTTTTGCAGAAATTTTGATAAAGAAACTGGGACTTTGCAGAGAAGAATAGTGAGGAATAAGGGGTAGGCGGGAAGATGTTTCATGAAATAAAACTTTGCCTGCCAGTCAACTTCTCAGTTTTATCTATTTATTCTTGTAATTTTGCTGCCTGTTGTTGCTTAATTATTCCAGACACTATGCCCATCCTATTCTCTGTTAGAGCTATTAATCAAATGGTTCAATCATTTCTAGTCTGCCTTTCAGACTGGATAATGTTCCTTGATACTTTTACAGCTTCTTTGATTTTTCCACCGTTTTGCTTATAATTTGAAATGAATAGAAATAAGATTTATCTTCTTGAATCCATGAAGGATATTAGGGAGGAAATTAATTTTAACATTGAATCTGATTATCCCTAGAAGATTAATTGACATTGGTAGTTGTGACCATGTGGCCTGAACAAAAACCATCATGGGAAATGCCTGGCTTCTTAAGTATTCTAAATAA
Organism: Coracias cyanogaster; assembly: GCA_033124195.1. NCBI lineage: Eukaryota > Metazoa > Chordata > Aves > Coraciiformes > Coraciidae > Coracias > Coracias cyanogaster. Next base: position 44,123 of record JAVSBS010004700.1, read on the forward strand.
AGTCTGGTGGTAGTCAATGTATTTGTGAGAAGTGTACCCACAGAGGTCTCCCAGGTTTGAGATGCAGCCAGGGGAAAAATAGTGGAGCATGAGTATAACTGAGCATGTGTTTAACTGAAATTGGTACCAAGACTTTATAAGAGTTATGGGGGGATTATGCAATGAAAGGCCATGCAAATGAGCAAGTAATGCCCGATATGGTGGCGAGGAAAGAGAGTATCTGGAAAAATGATTCTATTTCTCCTTAGCAACTGTTTGCTGCCTTGGGTAGTTTTATATTTTAAGTACTGAGGACCCTGTCTTAGCCCTAGATTGTGGTAATAGGACATAATAGCTTTTTTTTTCAAAAGTGTATTTCTTTTGAATCAAAAATATGAAAAAAATCTAAAAATATCTAGTTAAGGCAGAATTTAGGCTTCTCAGTTCAAAAATAAATGTTATGTGGATGTCACTGCACTAGCAAAATTTAGAAGCCTAAATGAAGATTTCCACACGTGTAGAAACATCTTAAGTTCTTAGATGCCCCTTTACTGCATGCCAGATGTGAGGTGAAACAGCACCCAAAAGCAAAGACACTTGAGAAGCCTGGCTTTATCTGATAATTGTGCCCAGAGCAAATCCACTCCACAGCAACAGTCCCTGAGTAAATCCCAACATCCCCACTCATTGCACTTTCCAGTATGGCCAAATGATGCAGTTAGTGGATTCTGCCTCAACAGTTTATATGTTTTCCTTTAGACAAAAAGAGGCATGAAATGGACTTAGTCTCAGCAAAGCCTGGACTAACAGGTTGGCCCTCAACAAGGTGAATATCCTAACCACTTGGATGAAGAGTAATACTTGTTTCATTAGTGTCATGAATTTTGTCAGGTTCAAGAGTGTTATTTAGATATTTCAGTGAATAAGTGACTTCATAGGGGGCGTCTCGAATTGTAGAGATATCACCAAGAATGCACAAGGAGGTCAGTTTGAGTTGTTAGGCCAGTGAGTTAATAGGGAGACCTAAGGGGAGGTCTTTGGAGACTAGCAGAGTATGAAGAATGAGAGGCAGTAGGGTAATTTAAATTAATGTAACCCCCAAGGTAGACATTGAACAGGAAGGAATGCATTTCCGCTGAAGAGAGTGATACAGAAGTAGCCAAGATATGACAACAAAAGATCCCAGGAAATAATTTTCTCTGCATGAATGTGTAAGGAAGGCACAATCCTAGCAATACTACTCTTGAAAGAATGTGCAAACATTGTATCTTCAGATTTAGGAAAAGGGCCAAACCAAAAATGACATCCAGACCATTGTGACTGTAGCAGGCATCACAGTGTTGTTCACTCTGATGGAGGTTATAAATGGAAATATTGTTTAAATCATACTGAGCTGTACTGAGCCTAAACTAGCAGCTGCACCACTGCAAGTGATGTCAAAGAAACAGATTATGATTTTAGGTTTGATGGAGAGAGAAAATTTCAGAATAGCAAAGTGGATCTAAGTATCTCCTCTGTTTTGATAATTCATAAATGTGCTTCATGAGAAGAAATTTTGGTCTTTAAGATCTGGCCCTGCGACATTCATCAAATAGATTTTGGAAAAGCTGTATTTTAAACCTGAATTAAGTAACCAAATATTACTTAAGACTCTATCACAGAATTGTAAAGCAAAAAATAGTTCTTCCATTGTCAATGGCATTACCTTGGTGTTATTTTTTTTAAAGAATACTCAATCTCTCGGAATCCTTCTAACAGGTGTATATTTGAGTGATACATATGCAAAGTCAGGGGTTTTGTTTCATATTTCATAATTAGAAACTAAAGCCTTTGATAATGTGATAAGTGGTCCAAACGGGGGTTGCAAATAATCATGTCTAACTAATTATCTACTGTATAATCAAAAAAACACAAGAGGAATAGACACCTGCATAATGCAAGCCTTTGGAACAGATGTGCCCCTATTAATAGACATGAGTTGCCTATTAAAAGTCTGTGGTGACACAATGTTTTCCACTTGATGAAGGATACCCTGCCTAACCTTCAGTTTCTATGTAATTATAAACAAGAAAAATGTAGAAGTGGTGCTACTTTCTTCTTTTTCCCATTATGCTACAACACAAACTCTTAGCCCTCTAAAGTTTTAAAGGTACCACACCACTATACCAGTTGTCTCTGGTTAATTTTATGGAATATTTATTGTCTGAAGGAAAAAGAAATGAAAAGTTCAATGGGAGTATTTTGCCAGTAAAGAAATTCAGGATTCGAAGTCCATTACAAACATCAGACAGATGTGTTGTGCTGAAGATTATGGATGTAGCGAACAGTGTAGCGTGGGAGGGTTTTCTGAAAGATACCAAAATAGCAGTTTCAGAACTGCGTGACAATAAAAAAAGTGAGCTACTAAAAAATACACTACAGGGAACAGAAAACTCTTACATTTATTCATTAGGATAATATTTTAGATATTAATAACTGTTGCCAGACCCCAACATGTTTCACTGGAGATAAGCTTGAGTTTCATTCTGTAGGTGCAGGTATACATATAACGTTATACATGTGACTCATCCTATAGACTTTAATGGTATTATTTACCTGCTTAAAACTAGGCTCATGCATATGCATTTGCAAAATAGAGCTTTTAATTATTAGAGTTGTTGTCCATTACATTCCCTGATACATGCAGCTAAAATTAACCAGACCTAAGAATGAACAGTTTCATTGATGCTAGTGGTCATGTGCTAATTTGTTTTGAAATATATTTCACAGGGTAATTTTTAAAATCTCACAAATTAAGAGAAATTTTGGAAGAGTGAGCAAAGTGGAAGAAATTCAACACAAAAATTTGCTATGTGTTGTTACCTGTTTGCTTTGTTTTGTTTTTTAATGCTGTGGTGCCCAGGAACAACAAAACTAAAATGTTATGAAAAAGCCTCAGAATATTTGGCAGTCATTCAGGCTGCCTAATTCTGTATCCTTAGACTTCAATTCTTTTAATATTTTCTAGAATTAATGCTTTGAGAGAGAGAATACTTTAGATACCCTCTGAATTTTCTTATCTGAGATACCCAAACCCACTAGTGTCAGAGAGCAGCTGTCTGTAAATAAAAGTTACCCCTTTTCAAAACCTTGCAGGTGAGAGAGAAATCCTTTGCAGCACATGTAGTATTGGAGCATTTGCATCCATGGTCTTTTTTTTTTAATTCAGCTCTATCTTCTGTTGAAGAATTAAATGAAAGTGAAGAATTTCAATCTTCCTTTTTTTACAACTAATGTCTGAGAGCTGATTGACTCCTGCCAAGCACACACCAGTGTTCAGTCCCTGGACTGCAAATGCAGACAAAGAGTTTGGGAGCTTTCCAACAGAGGACCAGGTATGCTGCTCCTTTACCCTCTAATACCCATTTTTCTAGAGTGTGTTGAAAACAGAGGGACTAGAGTCCGGGGGAAGGGTCCTAACACCTATGGTCATGCAATATTAGTTGATTTTTTAAAAGAGTGAGTATTTCATATTCACGAGTGGAATAAAAAACTCTGTACTATAGCTAGTACTGAGATAATCATTCTGAGTTTGTAGAGGGACAGAAGCAAGAGCTGTGATAAGTGTGGGCTGTCCCAGATGTCCTGAAGCAGAGCTAATGGAGCTGGGGGACTTTCCTCCATCCCTGCCCAGGGCAGACTTTGGGCTGACTGCTGGGGAGTAAAGAATGAGGAGTTCAGCTGGCACCTGCATTACCACCACCAAGGTTTCTCTGCTGCCGGTTCTGTTTATTGGGAATACAGGAGAGGGGGGTGGCTTCTAGTGCTGAAAAAGAAAATCCTGATTAGAGAAGTGTGTGGAGCTTTGTGAATGACAAATGGAGAAGCCTGGATTATACTGGCTCAAGACTATGTGGTTAACATCCTCTCCTTTATCTGTGGCCCCATATATATTACCCATCCTTTCCCTGTTGTTAAACACCATGTGAAGCTTCTAACTTTTAGTAATGCAAGCTACCTTCAAAGTGTTCTTTTCAAATAATATTTTACTTTTTCCTTTCCAAGATTCAGGCTAAGCTGAATTCAGCTACAAGATACAGTGATCCTTTTAGAATACAAAAAAGGAAAATGTTTGCCACAGATTTATCCATTCAGGGTAATAGGAGCCTTCCTTTTGGGATGATGTTATGCAGTTCTGAAATATATTTGACAGCATCAGGGCACTACAGTGAAGCCGAAAGACAGCTGACGTTTAGATATATTCCATGTCTAAAATATCTTTATTTTGACAAGTAAAGATTAGCTTAAAAGGTCAAACTGAATGTTATAACATGTACTGTAGTAAATGTAGAAGGACGTTAAAAATATATTCATAGAGGGTGAGAGCGTGTGTATATTCATTCAGTGAGAACAAATATATTCAAATATATACAGGAGATTTACACCATCCATCTAAGTCTCTCAGACCTAAAGTACTTACCATTAAAAAGTCAGCAGTTGTTAATGTTTATCGCACAGTGGGAATGAGATTACCTCAGCTTTTCTTTCCATTTAGGATAAAAGATATTCTGTAATAACTGTAATTTTTTCAAAAATATGCATTCATGGACTTAGCAGCTCTCACAAGTTGCTGTAGCTACTTACACTTTGGGATTTTAAAGACCGGTAGTGCCGAATTATGTGTCTGCATGAAGCTAATGTGGTGGCCATTGCTTCCCTGCCAGAAAGTCATGCTAGGGATGACATTAGGGATCAGAGATCAATTTCTCCTCATCTTCCTAGAGTCATAGAATGTTTTGGGCTGGAAGGGATCTTTAAAGCACATCTAGTCCAACCCCTCTGCAGTGAGCAGGGACATCTTTAGCTAGATCAGGTTAGACAGAGGCCCGTCCAAACTGACCTCAAATGTTTCCAGGGATGAGGCATCTGCCATCTCTCTAGGCAGCCTGTTCCAGTGTTTCACCACTCTCATTGTAAAAAAATTCTTACTGTTCATTCTGGTAGTAGCTCTGCTGCTGACCTACTTAATATTTGACATTTTTAGGGCTGAATTTGTTTCTCCACATAAGGCTTCTAATGCCTTTTTTAGATTCCTTAGTGTATCAATAACACCCATGTGGAGCTGGCAGATAAAGAAATAGGACCTGCAACAGACCTGTGTCTTTTCAAGTGGCAGCTAGAGTCCAGGTGAAGTATCTTAGAGCAATACAAATGGCACTATGTCAAAGTGGCACTTTGATATCTACATGTGGGAACCTAAACTGAGCCCTCAGTGACTTTGTTTTGTGTAGCGAAATATAGCTAAGTTTCTACCTGAGTTCTTTCCCTGCCTTCTCACCTGCTTTTGTAGACAGAAATAGCCTGCTTATGCTCAAGTCAGCAGAACACATACCACAAGGGTAACTCTAGCTGAATATATTTGTACATGTCCTACTAGCAGCACAATGTCTTAACTCCTACCATTGAGGAACACGCATTTATGTATTTTCTTTTCTGTGGCCTGTTCACTCTGTTCATTGCTATTGCTCTCAGGGACACATTCACTTACAAAGATTTGTCATCTGTCATGCAGAATTCATCATAATTTTGTTGCACATTAGGTTTGACACAACTATGATAAATACCCAGGGTATTGCTTTCCCATTCTTTGAGTGCCACTTAAATTTGTACAGTCTGTATTATCCTGGTGACTCATTTCACTTTGATACCAGTTTTTTAATCTAGAAGGCTGAACAGCATGTCCTGACTCTGGTCCCTTGCCAACTGAGTGAGCTTTGCTTTCCTGTATCACAGAACATCGTCACCAAAAAGCAAATTTGTGCTGCTAAGAACTCAGCTGATCAGAGCAACCCTGTCCTTTCTCACAGAGATGAGAACAGGCCACTGAACGCTGGAGGAGAGAATGTAATTAATTCAGATTAGGCCTTCCTATTCTGGAAGAATTTCTTTCATGCAAATAATTTCAGCTGTATTTTGCTTAAAACAGTATGTCAAGGAGATAGGACTTTCTTTCCCAAGTCTACTCCTGGATTACCATGAGTGACTTCGGAAAGTTAATTCAGTTCCCCATGATTCTGTATCCTTATCTGTAAATGGGAATAACTGCCACTGGAAGGCATATGAAGACTTTCTGATTAAGAGAGCTTTTCTGAAAACGATGATACGTTGCTGTGATGAGATCTGATCTGCCACATATTCTCCATATAGTTACATGAACAAAAAAGTTTTGTATGCCACCAGAGCCAGTTATTTACCGTCACAGCATGTGATAGCATACCTGAATTGATTTTATACAAGTCAAAATTGTTTCTGAGTTAGAGATGCCATGCTCCTAGGTGCCAGCAATCACCAAACAGATAAACTATGCCACCACAACTGCCTATGTGACGTGCAAAACAGAAATGTGGGCTCTACCTTATACCAACTGGAGATTGATCCCATGGGTTTGGTGCTTCCTCAAGTGTAAGGGAATATACATTGACACTGCTGTCTGTCACGTCACCCACACTCAAAGCTAAAAATGGGGGTATTGTCTTTAAATAATGTACATGTATTTAGGTAGCTGTTCTGTCAACCAAAACAGTAGGAACTCATGAACCAAAAGGAATCCTGGAGAAGGAGAATACCCTACTGCGTGCAAAAATGATTATGAAGATTTTATTTGGGATGATACATGCTTTCTCTCCTCCTCATCCATCACATAGACAAGAAGTAGAAGTAGGGCCAAGTGTAGGTTCAAGATTCATCTACATCCCACCCACACAGAGCAGTCCCATGTATATTTACTGCAGTCACCCACACAGAAAGAGCCTTCATTCTGGGAAACGGGGCACTTTGTCACAGCTTCATTGCAAATCTCTCCAGTTTGCCCATGTTAGCACAGCCTGCTTATAGGAAAACATGAAAATTGTTTTAAACTTGTAATTTCTATGGTGACCTCACAACACAAGTTTTGTTATTATTAATTTATAACGACAAACCCAAGGAATTTGGAGAGCAGGACTGCAAGACTGTTTTCATATTATGAAGATTCATGACGATTTTTTTTGTCTCCTGGTGTCTCAAAATGCTCAGAGGCTTGCTATTTTCTGTAACAAAATAGCACCCGAAGCATTCTAGCTACAAACATACAGAAACACTCAAGTCTGAGACTTCTGATCCTTACTAAGTGTAGGCTGAAATGATATGCAAAAGACAAACCATAGCAAAAGCTTTATAAAATGGAAGAGCACATATCAAAGTTAAAAAACCAAATAACATACATACGTAAGACTTTTAAGATGATCTCTGAGAGACAGAAAAGGGCCTGTCTTTAGACAGATTGGCAGAGAAAATTGAATGAATTTTTTAATACACATTTTATATACTCTGACTCATAACATGTATATGCAAGTATAAAGTAAATTAACCAGCCTACTGGACAAGCACGCTTCCAAGGTTATATTATCATAGAATCATAGAATGTTTTAGGCTGGAAGTGACCTCTAGAGGTCATCTGGTCCAACCTCCCTACACAAGTAGGGACATTTCTACCTAGGTCAGATTGCTCAAAGCCCCAACAAGCCTGACCTTATTTGCACCTTCTGTAGGTAACAAAAAGTAAGTGTTGCATATTTTTTAAACCAAGATTAGAACTACTTTTCGCATTTATTGAGCACATTTATTACTTTGTTTTTAATTCTTATAATGTAAATAGATATTACATTCTTATAATATGTTTTTCTAACTATGGAGTGCAGTACAAAACAATTCTTTCTCATGTCTGGTATAAGGAGTAAGTTACTAATTGCAAATGCTCCTCTGTTTGTAATGGTGATTTATATTATTGAGATGTAAAAAATGCGTGATTAAACATTGCCATCGTGGATTACGCTGAAGGCATTGGTCAAAATTAAAGCAAAAAAAGAGGCTGCTTTCTGCTTGAGGGCACCATTGTTTCTACTGAATATATAGCTCTTAAGGTGTCCTAAAGGCCCACCCTTGGGGTCAAAGCAATTAAGGCAATTCTCTATAGCACTAATGCTTTTCTGTGCTTTATTTTTTCAGTACAAGGTGTTAAAAACTCTGCAGTGACATCATCTGCATACATAGAAAGTTTTTTTTCCTGAAGGGTTAGAATTAATTTATTGTATGCATTATTTATGATATTGTTAATGTTAACATTCTGCCATGTATATTTGTACTCACAGAGTCACCATTGAGTGTATCTTACAGCCTCTTATCTTTAAAGAAAGAGAGAACAGAAGATTCAAACCTGCTGCTAAATTCTGTGTTTTATAGCAATAATATGCTGATTATGCTGGTAATAGCTGTTACAACCAAATGAGAGGATAATGTCTACTGACATGTAATCATAATGAATTAATGTAAATTCTACTTAATTAGATATCTATATCCAGATTATTTTTCCAAATGAAAGTCATCCTATATTTTCTATGGCTTGTCTTCTATAACTGAACACTGTATAAGTCAGTGTCTGTTGCATAACAGGTGTGCACTGAAACAGGAATTTTTCAGATAATGAGCCTGATCCTTTGCTCACATCTGAGATAAAATTCCAGTTGACTTGCTGGCTTGAAGACATTTTGTAATAATTTATTTTTTCAGTGATAGAAAGAGACATTTCACTTACATAAAGAAAAATGCACATTGAAATGATCAATGTTTCAACAGAATCTGTGAATTTGATGAAATTGTAAGAGATGTGGTTTTCCTCCTCCATATTCTGTCCCCATTAAAATAATCTGAAGGTGTAATAGAGGAAATAAAAATCAGGTCTTTGTAAATCAAAGGTAGAGCCATTGAAGTCATTGTGAGATGGAGCTGTGATAGAAATTGTGCATTAGTATTTCAGTGGAGCACAGATTTCCCTTTTCTGTAATAGAACAACAGGTACTGTTCTATTTTCTTTATGAAGTTAGTCTTTCAAAGCAGTGAGCATAGCATAGACATGTATCTGACATGTGAGAAAGTGATGCCTGCCATATGAAGGAAAAATCAACTCAATAGTCTCACCTGAAAGGCCAGGTTGTCAACCCCATGTACTCTCCAGTTAGGCATGCTGAGCCCTGAAGGCATGATATGGGAAAGGAGGAGGACTTCTCTCCAGCACTTAGCACAGCACTGACAGGTCAAGCCGGTGACCTTTACTACAGCCTGGGGGCAGCAATAACTCCTGTTGCTTGAGAGACCCTGATTCAGTGGCAGAACTGACTGCTACTTTAGCCGTGGCGTAACAGTAAGTCCTGTGGCATTTCAGACCCCAAATCTCATTGAAGGCAGATTGGCTGGTGTAGCCATAGGCATCAATTCAGAAAACATGCCCTTCCACCTCTTTCCACTCAAGACATAACTCTTGCTGCTGAGCCCTCAGCATCAGTTCCTTAAATGCAACCCCCATGCCATGTATGAGTGTAACCAGCTCTGCTAAGGCTTGTTGTGTGCTCATGTGTGCCTGTGTCTGTGAATGCACAAACATGCAAGAAATAATCTAAAAGGAGTGTAGGTAAAGACAGAATTCAAGAATGGTATCACTAGCGACAGGGAGTATCAGCTTCAATTTTAATTCTGCTGTTAACTCCTTTGAAAGCTGAGCAGGCAGGACTCCTCACTGCAAGAATTCAACAGCCAGTCACTTAGTTAAGACTTACATTCCTGATGTCCAAGGTAGAAGAGAGTCCAGCTCATCTTCCAAGTGTGTGGCTGGCAAGATGAAATACAGCATGCGCTTTTTTATTTTTAGAATTGAAGAATATGACTTCAGGAAGACATAGACTTGAATTGCAAAAGGCTTATTGAGTAATAAAGGACATTTTTAGAGAGTAAGTTTTAAAATTGTAAGCTGAATACAATTTAATGTAGGGCTTCTGATGAAAAGTGTCCGTCTTAGCTATGTTGTAACACCGCATGTTGGTTGTAAAACAGAAAAGGGCTGTGGGGGCCAAAGAGGAAATCACTGCTGCTTCATCTTTGACTGAGGAGACCCTGAGAAAGCTATATATTCCTCCTACCAAAATCCTAAAGAAGGCAGATAACACTTTAACTCCCTTCTACCGTGCGAGAATCCCATAATAAACTAGGCTCATCAAGATGTAGTAATCTGTACTTTTTTATAATGGAAAGATTCAATCTCCTCTATAAGAAGCTCATTCAGATATCTCTCCAGCAATATTAAATCTCTATTCTCTCTCATACACTGCTGCATTTTGTATCTTGTTTTTGTCAGAGAAATACATCTGGGTTTCTTGTGGGGATTGTGTTGTGGGCTATCACATTCGCAGGCTTCATCCAAGAAAACCTCTTTAAACTAATGAGTGGCGAATCACCTTTCTACCTGGATACTTGGGTACTTGCAACAATCTCACAGAGAGACTCAATCCTTTTATTAAAAATGTCAGCAAAATTAGTGGTCCTGCAGTTTGCTTTGTTTTCCAATATTTCAGACTTTCACACCCAAGAACCTTTATGCTCTGCCTAGGACAACATTAGCATAGGCTTGCCTCCTCAGCAGAAATGTTCCCCTTCCCTAGATACAAAAGTTGACATTTAACTGATACTATTTAAATATATGTACTTACCTGGTGTAAATCAGCACCACTGCTTTGCTTTCAGTGAAGCAGCACCAGCTCCCCCCTGAAGGGAGGTCCTTCAGGGAAGCATTATACACAGGAATGACTTGTTGTGGAGAAGTTATGTTGTTCTGCACTTCTGCATGTGATTTTCAAGAAAAAAATGTCATGCATAAGTGAAGTGCTTAGCATATCCACAGTTGCAGTAGGTTACACTAGTTAGTAAAAAAAGGCATTATATCTCCTACAATTTGCTCTAACTTTAAATATATATTTATATTCCTACAACTTAAATACAGTTTTAGCAGGGAGCTTGTAATGTGCTTTCGCATGCCAAGAACTATTAATAACCAATATTTTACTATTCATTGTCAAAAGCTGGCTAAAAAGTAGGTGCTTCTCCTCCCTTTTTCCTGGATTCTTCCTCCTCTTTCTCACCTTACATCCCCCAGATCCTTTTCTGTCAGCCAAGGAGTAATTACATGTATGTTTTTGTTATCCACAAGTCAGTGTACACATGTAGCTATAAATTTAAAATGCCTGGGTCACCTCTTTCAGCAAGTCATGTATTCAAGGCATTGTTTTATTGCTGTGGCTTTTAGTCAGATAGCAGGATCCAATTAGGTTTTCTTTCATCTTTATTTTTCTTGTGGAACATGTTTAGAGCTGACTGGAGAGGGGAGAGGATAAATGACATAAAACTGGCCAACATCAGAGGACGTCCTACATCAAGATGCTTTCCTGGATGATTTGTACTGCCTGAGAAGAGTAAAAACCTCATTAAAACAGAAAAGGAGCTAGGTAGGTTTCTTTCTGACATTATATTTCTACCTAAGGCGAACAACTGTCATTTCTAAGGTTGTCCAGCTACGTGGCCTTGTGTCACATCACGCTTTAGTGAGTGTCTAACAAATCTTGAGCTGCTGCTATTGCATTATAACTTCCCATGTAGTTTTTACTTTCCTTAGTGGTTGTATTTTGAATACCAACTAGGTCATAGGCTTACACATAGATTCAGAAGGCAGGTGTGCCTGTATTCAGGTTACTGAAAGGGTGAATATCCTTAATTTTTACATTTGAAGCAGTATAAGCAGATTTCCTGTATCAACCGCAGTGCTGAATGCACCATAATTTTGAGTATAGCTGATGCTTGGAATTCCATAGAAACAGTAAAACTTTGCAACACATTTTCTCTACTTGTGTTTATGTTTTGGTGTGACATCTCCTTTTGCAATTCATCGACTTTGTAGCAAAAATGAAATCTATGTATGTGTAACTTCCATGAAATATGAACTTAGTAATGTGAGCTATGAGATTTAAGATGCTGCTAGAATGAAGATATCTTACTTCCAAAGTAGGACATTATTGGATTGTTTCTAAATCTGGCAACATTCCACATATTGTTTGAAAATTCTGGATTTATACTCCCAGTGTTTCAGGATTTCTTAACAGCTACAGTTCTAGTGAGAATGTACTGAAATATAATTTGTCTGTAAATCTCCCCTGTCATATGCAAACACCATAAGATCCTTAAGGGAATTGCTTTTTTTTTTTTAAATACAAAAAGGCACAATGAGATTGTCAGTGTAAAGCTCTGCGTGTGAAATATAAAGCAGAGGAAGTATGCCCCAGAATAGTTGAAATACCTTTATCAACAGTGTAAAAATCATAGTGTAAATATTAGTACCAGAAGACACAGGGCCAGAGTCTGCCATCAGTGGTTCCACTGGCATCAGTGATGCAAGTAGGTGGAGCCAGGTAATTGTCACCATAATAAGTGGGATCTACCAAAATCTGGGTAGTGATAAGTAAGCACTCACCACTGAGCACTTTGTGTGAAGTTGCAGACAAGAATCTGGAAAGGTAAAGGGCAGCTTGGCAGAAGAGGAGACCACTCTTCCCTTACCTGATATCTTACTCCTGTGAAGGGCAGTTTCTGTCTTGTTCTTCACACAGTTCTGAAGGATAGTAAGTTGTGCACCTGTATTTTACTAGCATTCAGTTTCGGTAATATAACTATATTGGCTGTAGTAAAATCCTTGATTTTTAAATGTGGCTGATGGGATATCTTTGTGAAACCCGATTTGAATCTGTTTTCTGAACCACACATTTGGAAAGAAAAATGCTATCTGATATATTCCTGTTCAAAACTTGCTATTCTCTACATTAACACATGGTGAGTCAGATTTATGGGTTCAGGCTGCTATCCTCTGTGTGTGTATTTGTATGCATGTGCACTTGTTTAAATGTGATACAATGAGGATAATTGACAACAGCAGTCCTTAAGGAGAAGGTGTGTGGAGTAACTGCTGTTGGCTCTTCTGGGAGTCCAGTGGGGAGCATGTTATTCCATTTACAACTCTAGGGGAAAACCTCTTGTAAAAACAATTCAGAAGGTATTTTGTAAAGTTGGGGGAACAGGGACTGCTAGGGCCACAGCCTGAACTTCAGGGGCTTGCAGAAGCTCTGCCAAAGAGGTATGACCTGATAATGATGACTTGAGAGAGAGAAGGAACTGCTTAGTATTCAGTATGACAGTACACGTGGTGAGCATAGGAATGCCTGTCATTTAAAAGTCCTGGCATTCGGGTCTTGCAGAAGTTCTCCCTTCAGTGTATCTCTGATAACAAGCAGAAAACCAAACCTGAAAGTCATGATGCAAAGAAAACAGGTTGCCCTGGTCTTTGGCTTCCCTTGCACATTGCGCTTCTACAGGAGAGACTGATCCCTATCAAATGGTTTTGTCATTCTCTGACCAACTCTGCTCTGTTGACCAGGCTAGAGCAGGAAATGTTCCAGCAAAACAAACCCCAGCTTGTAATGAGTTAAAACAACTGTGCAGCTTTGCCCTGTTTCAGTTGCCTTTCATTGCTCTCCTGTCTTGGCTTTCACACCAGGCCAGACCACTCACACCTTCCCCCTCGCGCTAAGGTCTCAGGAGCAGGGAAGCATGTTTTTGTCAGTGACATTTCTGTCCATCTGAGAGATTGCCTCTGTCCCTCGAGATACTGTCTCAGGTGGAGTTGCTTCCATGGCTTGGTGATGGAGGGAGCAAGCTGACCTCAAGGCTTATCAGCAACAGCTGCTGCATTTCCAAAAGAGGGGCTTGCTGCCTTGCCTCTCTGTGCCTCTCTCTCGCACGTTTGAACAATCATTGTGCGATTCAGGTATTCCCCCAGTTTTCATCTGAGACTGAAGAGGATGGGATTAGATTGAGGAGCATGACAGATACCGTGGTAGTAGCTGAGACTTTTAAGAAATTTGTAGACAGGATTTAAATTTAGTTGTTGCAATCATGTTGGTTCACTTTGTACTTATCTTTTTTTCTACTCTCTGTAGTCATAGTTTAAGGAAGGCTTATTTGAAATCTGAATGGGTCAAACAACCAGGGGATAGGTGTGACGGATCTGACAACAAAAATAATAAAAGCTAAGCTATGGCCGGGGCATGCTATTTAAAAAAGTTAGCGGCCTCCAGACATTACTGCTGAGGTCAAAGGCCAGCACAGGGAGAAGAAACTGAGGGCTTGCTGGGCAGTACCACACTGTCCATCTCTCCAAATGCCAGAGAAAGCAGCAAGCTGAGAGGTGGCGTGGCGTGGCATCACCCAGGTGGGCTCAGTGGGACTGGGCTGCTTTGTACAACTGTGCTTGTGATGCATGGCTCCAAATATGTACTTGCTGATGAGGGTGTTCTTCCACAAATCATAAATAATAGCCACGTGGCTGTTGACGAAAATCTGCTTGTTCTCTTCACCATCCATCCAAGCTTAACTTTGACATGAGAAACTAATGGGGGGTATTGTTACTTGTTACTCCTGCATTTTGAAGGATCCTCTATGATGGTTAATTGAGGCTGGGTTACAGAATCCATTACTTTATTGTAAAGTCCAACAGCTCCAGTTCTTAAAAAAACCCACAAACAACAAAAGCCTTCACATAGTAGGAAGGTCAGTGTTTTAAAATCACCAGACTGTGGGTATTTTACAAAGTGACCTAAAGAGGAACCTATATCTTGTAAGGACCAAGGCTATTAAAACCATCCTTTTTAACAAAAAAATTTATTTTCTCATGTTATTTATAATTCTGGTTCATGTTTCCAGACACTTGCACTATATTAATTTATTAAAATAGCTTTTAAAATCTGGCTATGGAATTATTTGAAAATACCATGTAATGGTCAAGATATGAAGGGACTTCTATAGTAGTAAAACAACAGAAAGAGCAACTGTGAGATGGAAGAAGAGTAGCTACAAATGTCTGTGTCTTGGTCTAGAAACAGAGTATTTGTGTGTGTGTTTGCATCATATTAAAGGGATGTAAAAAGTGAGATAGTGGAGAAAGGAAAATAGGAAGTTTGGAAACTAGATTTCCCTGATAAATTGCGGGAGGAGAGGGGGGCGTGCCTTTTTTTTTTCCATTGTAAAACTTGAAGTCATACTGTATGCATACAGAAAAATAGGAGGAATTGGAGCCAGGATGTTAATAGGGTTTGATCTTTTAAAAAAAAAGAGCGAGCAAGCAAGAGAGAGGAGAAATATGATAATGTTTTGAATTTGAATAACATGTTAGCTAACAGCAATGGAAAGAAACATCAATTCAGAGGGAAGGAAAGCGGCCAAAATTGCATTATGAAATATGAATCACAGAGTAGCTAGAGAGCAAAATATTTAAGGAAGTAGCAACAACAACAAAAAAGACGGTATATCTGACAAAGATTCTGCTATTGAACAAATTATCTATTCCTACAATATTTCTACCAACAAAATATAATTCGGATATTGTACAACAGACTAAATAACTATATAGAAAACTAAGGCATTTAAGAAGCAAATGATTTTTAAATATAACTTTGACTTTATCATCAGCCTTGACTGCATACACTAACTTGTACTGCACTTCCGTTTCCTGGAAGGTCATCTATCAAGTCAAAGGAAGGTGTCAGGTTAGTATGAGACTATTTCAGTAAATACATGTTCTATTTACCCCTTCTTGAGTTTTTCCCTTAGAAGTTCTCCAGCTTTGCAAGATTTTGAGAAGGTAACTCTAGCCAACCTATACCTGATTGATTTCTTTCTTTTCTTAAATGATTTTTCTCTTGTTATCTAAGCAAGTTAGTATTAGCCTTGTTTTGACAGATCTTCCCACTTCAGAGCCACCCTGAACTGTCTCCATTAACCTATGTCACTGTCATTTTAGAAAACTGAGGTGAGATGTTTAAGTCTGGAGTTTTTCATTCATACCTGCTTTACCTTTCATTTCTACTCTATTCCTTACTACATAAGTTCCTACTTTTCCTCCCTGACTTTTAGCATGTGTCTGAAGGACATTTTGGCAGTACTTTTAATCTGCTTGATTGCTCTAGTTCAGTTTGCCTTTTAGTAATTCCCACTAAAAATTTCAGCATTTTGTCCCTCAGCTTGTTTTTGTCAATCAGTTCTTTTTTTTCCATTCTCATCTGTAGAGTTTCTGCTGACTCCTAATGTCTTGCTTGATGTAATTATTCATCCAGTTATGTGTGGAGCCTTTGCCTCCAAGTTCTTTTCCTCCTTTTAGCAACAGATTCTAGCCAGTTTTATACCTTTCACGCTGTTCATTATTGTGGTAAAATCACAAATTAGTTCTCCCAAACCAGCAGCCGTAGAATAATTAAGGTTTAATATTTCCAAGTCCATTGGCAAAGGAAGTTGAAAGTTTTTTGCTGCAACTTTTAAAAATGTAAACCAGACTGAAGTCAACAAATACAGATTTTTACTAATTTTTTTAATCCAAGCTGTGGGACTTACCTTTTTTCTTCCAGGCTTTTTATGCACACATTTCTTAACCTGAATTCAAATGTTGTTCATATAGCTAGCTAACAAACATTTTAACCCAAAAATAACTCTCAAAGACCATCTGCCAATGGTTACAACAGAGTCTCAGGCAAGCCTCTTTGAAAGGAGTCATGTTAAGCCAGGTGGTTACTAGAGGCATCTGCCCTGGTGAGTGTCCTTGTGCCCAGGGCAGAGATTGAGAGCTATCCACCTATTGTGCTAAAAGTACCTGGGAACTCTCTGAAACTACAGCAGCATACATAATGCCTATGCAAACAATTCCGATGCTTGCACAAGTGTCTAGCACTGGGTGTATGAACAATCTTGTTGACTTGAAGGGCGCGTCTCATACATTTACAATAAGGCACGTTCTTCTGTCTGTGGCTGAAGGGAGCCAGAAGCCTACTTCTGCAGTCACACCATGTTACTTCTGTCTTTGATGCCTACTGTGATTTCCAGAGGAAGAGTTTGCAAACACCAGGCCAAGATCGGATGTGTTTATTTATGCAACCTCACTCTGTTGGCATTTCCTCTCACTTCAGTGGGGCCATTTACAAAGCAGTGTTACTTGACGTGAGTAAAAACATCAGAGTCTGGGTAGTGATGTCTGTGTGACAGTACAAATCTCCATCTGAGCTGTTTGGTTCTGGCAGTGCTGAAACAGACCTAGAATCAATCTCCCTGTCAGTAAGTGTGGTGCATAATAACACTCATATTACAAGCCACACGGTATTACTTTTCAGCTTCACACCGTTACTAGTAATTAAAGGATAATAGTTATAATAGTAACCACTTGCTGGTTTATGGGACAATAATCTTCTTCCCAAAGGAATAAAGCACAAGACCAAAAGGAACCAAATTACTGGCAGGAAAAACAGGGAGGATATTGTTCTTAGAGCTACATGAAAAAATACTCATCTCAGGTGTTTCTGAGAACTGCTCCTTCAGCTTTAAGATAACAAACCACCTATTACGAAGGAAAATGTCCATCTTGCTGTTGATTTGCTTTTATCTTGCTGTGCTTTCAGGGCTGAATTAATAACTTGTTTACCTGGGAAGTCTAGAATCCTCTTTATTAAGGACCTTATTTTAGAAAAAAATGTAGTTGTCTCTGAGTATAAAATGGTGATTCAGCTTCAAAAACTGGAGCTACTGCAACAAAATCAACAATAAAAGTACTTTTCTTCATGCTGATGTAGGCATGGCTTTTACAGCCCACAGATTTCATCCTCAATTTTCAAATTGCTTATAGTTACTTTGTTGTAGATAATAACATAATTTGGAAAGTAATGGTTTATAGGTAGTTAAGAGGGAATGTACCAGAGTGCTTTGATGTTGTTACCACTCACGACTAAGTGCTGTCTATCCAGAAGAGACACAAAAAACTCAGAAACTGGTAGCAATCCAAAACTGGCATTATTTAACAGAGAAATTAAAGGGAAGGAAAAAGAAAGAGGCCCTAAACAGAAGCTAAGCAAAATAAATGGCTGTCTTCCCAAAGCCTATTTTACTGGAATGAGAAAAGTTAAGTTAATGTACAGTGATGGAAATCAGACCTATTTATTTAAAAAAACAGGGAACATATTCCCTTCCAGATGGGCAAGCCAAAGTGAAAATGAAGGTCACAAACTGAACCATGCATACTAATTAGCTCAAACTTAGTAACTACAATATTCTTTCTCCCATCCTAGTAGAACCACCAATAATCTTGGGCTGACAATTGCAGGCATACATGAAAAAACAAAGCCCCTGCAACAAAATCCCACTAAGAGCTTTGGCCTAAAAAGGCATAGAAAGCTATTAAAAAGTAATCCCTGCTTGTGTAGTCAAATGAGCTTGCCTGAGGTCCTGCTCCACATTTTCAGCTGTATGCTCAACAGATTTAGGCATTGCTTTCTCTTATATTTGCATGTGCAAATACTCTCTTGGGCATATGGACATATACTTGTTCATATCTGTGTCTGTTACCTCTAAGAAATAAGGTGTATGAAACAAAACGGTGCCCATGGCAAATGCACGAGCAGGTGTGCAGAACCTGTGAAATAAATGTTTTGATTAAGAACACCATTTGGAGACATTAGGTGTAAAACTGGGAAGAGTGTGCAAATGCAGGGAGAGCTTCTAGTGGGAGAGAAATGGGGTGGTCAGAGGTGTCTCTGTGCGCTACCTCTGCCCCAAGCTGCTTCCTGCTGATGTACAGTGTTGTTAGAAGGAGGAAGCAATGAGTTTTGGCTGGGATGGAAGAGGGATGAGGGATGGTGCAGACACAGTTTCTTCCCTTTTGACCTTCTGATGTATTCAAACTGATACAGGTTTGGGTGCTTAGCAGACAAAATGAAATATCTGAATATGAGAAAACCAGTGGAAAACCACTAATACAGCTACCAAGCTACCAAATAATATGCTTACAATAAATTACTAAATTTTAAACTTCTATCATTATTAGTCAACATCCTTCAAAACTATATTACCCTGATAGAAAAATAATCTGCATACAAAATGATTGGGAAATCCTTTGGGCATCTCTGACATGTAACAACTCAGGCTGCTTTAAGAACATCATCCCAGCAGCTGCAGAAGCTAGTGTAAAGTTTAGGCTAAGCAGATAGCTGCTCAGTGGCTCCATTCTGCTTCCCACAGACAACAAAGGTTTCCTATCTTTTTAATGTCACACTAATCCATCTGTAAAGTTATGGCCATGTACAGGGAACAGGGCTGGGCCCCGAATGTGCAACTGTGGGCACTGTTTTGCATCAGGATACATGATGGCAGCTAGGTTTTGAGTGCTTGTACCCTTCAATTGTAAGGCCTGACTGTCCACAGTCTTCCTCCTCCTCCAGTTGTCATCTTCTGAATATTTGTGACATCAGGACAGAAGGCCATGGAAAATGCAGCTTCTAATCTATCCCCTTATTAATTTTGTGCTATAGTAAATATTCAGGCAGAGTCAATTAGAGAAGTAGAAGGGGAAGAATTAAAACCTAATGAAAGTTAATAAAAGAGAAGAACTTCCTTCAGGCTGGCCATGCATGTCTGTAGTTTGTCTGTCATTTATAATGTTGCAGCCTCTGGTTCATAGTCAAGCTGTAATTCTGCCAGTTAATGTATCCAATTAACCCCACTAATGAGCTAATCAACAGTGTAAAATCTGTGTAAAATCACTGAGGGTATATGATGAATGGGAAATGCACTGAACTCTCCCGGCATAAAAAGTGCTTTATTGCACTTGTTAAAGTGGCACTGTCTTCTCCCTCTCCAAAGGGTAATTTATCACTAGGGTCTGTAACAGTGCCATGCCCTGATAAGGGAGAGGTGGCAATAAACCCATCATAAAATGATTACTCAGGAATGCAGAGCAATTAAAGTGTCTCTGCATATCAGAGTCGTAGGCTAGAGAGCAAAATGGTGGTTTTTTGGTGTAGGTCGCTAATAAAAGGTAGGCAGTTGTTTGAAGGCCATCCAAAATTTGGGAAGCAAATACCTGTCTAATACAAATATTTCAATTTAGGGCTAAATAATCTACTGAATTACTGTGGGTTATGATTTATGAAAATCCTTCCAAGCTAGATTCTGCTGCCTTTTCCAATATGAGAATTTGTTGCAGTGATAATCCTGCTAATTTCAGTGAGATCGTGTGAGTAGGAAAGTAATCCTCAACCCAAATAAGCATGACAGAATCTGGCTGAGAGAAAAGAATCAGATGAAACTATACTTTCCTTCCTACAGTAATGTCTAATCCAAGGCATTGATAACAGTAATTAATTTCGGTTGTTTTTTTCAGCAGCCTTACTATCTTTCTTTCAACATCTCTTTTTGCTGAGATGCAGTTTAAAGAAAAGTTACACACGATAAGAGAAGAAAGGAAGGAAAGAGAACTGAGGTGCTGGCATGCTGGTGTGCAAAATCCCCCTCTAGTTAAGTAAAGGACAACAAAAAGAGCAAAAATTCTTCTTAACCCTTGAAGAAAAAAATCCAAGAAGAACAAACTTTACCAACTAGAGAGGTGAGGCAAATTATCATAGGGAAATTATTTCAATGGAAATAAGAAAGTTAGAGCCAGCTGTCAGAAACTCTTGCAGATAGTTAGATTTGTGCTTACATGGTGCAAAGGAATGGGTTACATGAGCTGCTAGAGATCCAAATTCACAATTGAAACTATTATATTTTCTTGTAACAAAAAAACCTTAAAAATAAAATTACACAGGAGGAGGCAATGATTTTAGCAGAAACAAAAACGAATATCAAAGGTTGTCTGGGATATTGAGGAATACCTACAACTTTAGCTCTACAGGAATAAAAAGTGGATTACAATAGGCACTGCTAAAATGTAGCCTTTGCAGTTGGTTTTGTTGTTTGGGTTTTTTGTACTGTAAAGGCCAAATGAGTCATTTTCAAAAGGATTATATGAAATGTTAGACAAGGTTTGTAAAAAGCAGTGTTTGTCAAAGCATTCTGCAAAGAGATGAACTGCAGGATACTTTTTTCTTGTGGCCTGTGTGCCAGTCTTCACAACAGAGTGTTTTGGCTCTTTTTAATCTTGCCTGCCAGTCTTCCGCTGATAAGAAATAGAAGGTTTACAGAATTATTTTGTGTAGCTATTCTCTGTTAGTGTGATTATATTAGAGGATGTGAGGACATGTCCCAGGCGGAGCTCTGCAGAGTACCTCCTCCTACCTTCTCTCTACACTTTTCTGCTCTGCAGTCTTACCTGGGAAAGGAGGAAAGGCCACTGAGTGAGCAGAAAGGGGATCTGTGAGGTTGCCCAGCAGCTCTGGGCACTCCCCGTCACCACCATGGAGCAGCTCACTGGGATGGGGTGGAAGAGGAGCTCAGGAAATGTTTAGAGAGAGAGAAAGGGAGAATTTAAATGGAGAGGAATAATGTGTTTACCAAGAAAAATTATGTGGTCTGTTAGTACAGAGAAATTTATAGAACAATGGGCATCTGTATCTTCCCATTTCCCTGTGCTCTGCCTTCTCCATACCCCACAAATTTGCTGGTGAAATTATCTAATTTTCTCTAGTTCTTATACTTCAGATTAATAATGCTACCACTATGTTGTGATTTAGAAGGAAAATCAAGCCTGTGGTTATATTGCATGAATTGTCCGTATGTGTGTTGTTACCTGACTGACACACTGGACTGAGATAAATCCCCAGTCTGTTTCTGAAACAGGTAATGCAAACTATTATTATTGTTATTATTATTATTATGGTAGTGAGTTTCAAGCAGTGCATCACTACAGTGACTAGAAACAGTTCACATGTCTTCATTGATTTCTGGTTTGCAGACTCAGAAAGACCATTCTTTACATGCTTTGAATTACTCAGTTCCCATTTGGAAGGTTTTGATGCAGTCACAAGGGATGGAAATAGAAAGGGGAATATGCCTTCTGCTGACACTGGGGTGAGTATATGTACACTCACTTTGGGCCACCAGACACCAGCATTGCCACTGAACCTGTGGCTGGTTGCTCTCCACTTCCTCTGTGTCAGAAAAATATTCCCAAGCCTTCATTGCGAATTAAGCTGAGGAGCTGCTCGGGGTTAAGACTATTTTTCACTTTTTTTCTGAGTTCATTTTAATCCAAACCCGTTTGCCACTCTGGTTCTTTGCATGGCACAAGAAACAGGGAGGCAGAGTCAGAGGAGTAATCAGCCCAGGGCAAGGTGAGAGCAGGATACTGCCTTTCAGTGTCAACGCCAGCTCGTGCTGCCTTAGCATGCTAATGCCAAACATCCTATATGGATGCCTGAAGCAACCTACATCCTTAACATTACCGCTATAAAAATACAATGTTAAAAATTGCTGTCTGCCGCTAGTCCCATAAGGATGGCTTCACAGATACTATGGTGTGCTTTATATCTCGATTAAGAAATATCATCGCATTGCATCTGCTCACTTACCTGGGAAAATGTTCACTTTTTAAAAAGAAACACCCTGCAGCGGGGGTTTCGTATCAGACCAGTAAAATAATCCAGATTTTTTTTTTTCCCCAATGAACTTCACAGATGAAAGCTGCAGGAAGATTGTGTACCGAAATCTCCTATCTAGAGTCTGGTAAAACTGATTCATGATCCAGCCTGAAGTTATGTCTAGTGCCAAATAAATCACTTTTTTGCAAAGCTGTCCCAGGCATAAGACAAACATAAACTTAAAAATATTCTCTTCAAGTTCTTTTTTGCTTAGAATTACAGTCAGAACTCTATTCATATGCCTGAGGACAGGAAATGTCATATTGACAGATGAGTTGTGTGTCTCCCTCTTCCTGGATTGGGCATTGGGGGCCCAATTCTGCTCTCTGTTCAACTCTGTTGAATTAAATGGCATTGCATTGGCATAAATGAGAGCAGAAAGGCAACTTGGGAGTGTCTTTCATGATCAATAAAAATACTTTCATACGAAGATGAATTTTCCAAGTGGATCAGAGTCAATTAAGGTGCTACTGCTACACTTGCCTATATGCAGAGTCTGCGTTCATTTTTCTTTCCAGGAAATTTGACTTTTTGCCAGAACTTTTGTATAAAATGTGTTCTAAGTGGAAATAGAACACTTATTCACATTTTATGAAGTAGCTGTTTAGGAGATATTCTCTATTTTCTACAAGTTCTGAGTATATTTTCTGCTACGTATCAAACTCTTTTATCTCCATAAATCTTACCTTAGATAATGCTTTCCTGTGAATATTGCAAATAACAAGGCAGCAAAATAGCTGCAGATTGACCTGTTTATGTTAGACCTCATGCACATTTCAGACTCAGTAGTGATATACACTGATTAATATAAATGTTACCCACTATACTTTGCTGTCTCTTTGTGTCCATCTACTTTGTATCTGAACAGTAATGTAAAATCAGTGCAAACCAACTGGTCAGAATACTCGTATCCCTGTCCCACAGCAGGGAAAAGCTACACAAAGCAGTGCCCTCAGCCTTAAATCTCAGCTCAGTGTCCCTACTAGAGAAACAAAACCTGCCATTCCAGCATTTCTGAATTTTAAGGATCAGTACCTAGACCTAATCTAATTTTTTTCAACATTCAGATTTTTTGAGTCAAACATGTGATAAAATTAGTCCAATATGAAAAAGGTTTTGGGCAGGGAAGATATTCTAAATCCGTATTACATTTGGGTTATTTCTGCATGCCACTAAGGCATATCCCAAAACTGAGTGTACTTCATTGGCAGTTCTGACTGGGAACAAAAATTTGGTGGTTGGCTATTGTCCAGCTCCTCCTTTGATACAATTTATAGTTTTGAGGTAGTATAATTTAGAAGCAAGCTTTTCAAAAATGATCCTTAAAGCCCTTAACTAGGACGTGCATTAAAATAAACCAAAATTTGACTTATATCCAGCTTTCTGCCTTTTGAGTCATGTCCCTAGTTTTACCTCTAAGTGCACAGATGCCCGAGGCTCTTTTTTGACTCAGTTCACTACAGGCCTGCGTTATGTTCCATCTATTCCATTCCAGACCCTACGGTGTATTCCAGGTGTACCTACATGGTTCAAGTTTACGCTTACTTTGTACTTTTTGATATTAAAATATATTTTTCACTGGAGGGATCTAATTAGAATATATATTTAGTCTGTAAACAAGTCATTGTGCAGTTGAAGGAAGTTTCTTTTTCTTTCCCTCCAGCAGTGGAAGGATTTTAGTTAGGAGCTGATATGCAGATCAGCCAACCTTGTAGAAAAGGTAAGCAGTGTTAAATTGTATGTGAGTTATTAATAATTTCTAATAGAAGGAAAAGACCTGACAGAAAGGGTGAATTAAATGACTGTAATAATCACAGAGATGCATTACTTGGGATTCATTTCAGCACGTTTGTGATACTCTGTAATGGGAGAGCCAACTTTTAACTCAGCAAGAATGCCTGTTCTTCCTCATTAACTGTATTTCTTCTTGAATTTACATATTATTTTTTTTTAAATTCACATTCATACAGTGATGCCAGTACTACACTGCTAGGATGTTTTTTTTCTTGTAAAATTGCTTGTCTAAATACATCCATTGAACTACTATTCCCAAAATATGGAATAGACTGTTTATGTCTATTCTTAGACCTTTATCTATTAATCTCCTCTTTCACTGAATTCCAAGAAGGCACTAAAGAAGTATTTGTTAAATACTGCGTAACAGCAAAAGGGTCTCTGCAAGAAAAGGAAAAGAAGGGAATAGCATGCTACGCTCTGTAGAAAAAGGATGTGAAACTATTTGGTGATCTTATAATGCTAGCCTTATCTGTCTGTTAGAAATGTTAATCTTGCTTTGATCCAGTTGGCTTTCTAACAACTGATTTTCAGATTATAGTATCTTTTTCCATGTGTATATTTTTTCAGCACAGGGCTGTCTAGATGCTGTTTGACAAAGCATCTGGGTAAGATTGACAACACACTGAAATATTTTAAAGAAAATGCTTTTATAATATACCACTAACTTTTTCTCAAGATCCTACGTGTGTTTCTAAAAGGGCTACGTGAGTCAGAGAAGCATGTATGCGTGTGTGCATACACACACACACCACCACACACTTCTGCACGCATCCAAACCCAGAAAAAAGAAAGGCCTTTTTTCTAGTAAGAAGGATGCATAAAGGATAACAGGAAAGGTAAATAATGGACATTTTTCTGAGTAAGGAGACAAGAGGTGAATGGGAAATTAAGATGAATAGCTAGGAAAGAAGCCTTAATAAAAGAGAAGTCATAGAATCATAGAATGGTTTGTGTTGGAAGGGACCTAAAAGATCATCTAGTTCCAATCCTGCTGCCACGGCAGGGACACCTCCCACTAGACCAGGTTACTCAAGGCCCCATCCAACCTGGCCTTGAACACCTCCAGGTATGGAGCACCTACAACCCCCCTGGGCAATCTTTTTCACTGTGAGAGAAGCAGTTAAAATAAGGTGAACATGTACATGATTATGGAGAGCCCAATGCTCGAAACTACATGAAAGAGGAAGTATGCAAAGCATCTGTGCTGTTATATATCAAATTTCATCATAATCTAGTTTTGGTTTAAATACAGGTATGAGGTACTATACTAGTTCACAGAGAAACTAGAACAAAGCTTAGAAAACCATACTCTACCACAGAGTGAATGGCTTCTGTTCTGTAACGTACACAGAAGATGAGTAGGATGTTCATTGCAAATGTACTTACAGTGTTAAATGAATCTTTAAAATACAAAATTACCAAGTGAAAATTACTGTTCCTGTTTATACAAGCGTATACAGGTAGAGGGTAAGGGAGTCAGTTTACTGTTTTTTTTCAGTGTTTTCTTATGTGTGTTCTTTTTTATACTTAAAAAAAAATCCACTATAATTTATGTCTTGTATAAATTAGTGTTACAGAATCCATATTTCTTTATATTCCTTGGCTAGTCAGTACCTCCTTCTATTAAATTGACAGTATGTTTTCCTCTTGTGGTTTTGCTTATATGTTGAGAATTTTTTAGAAGTTTTGATGAAAACACAAACATCACAAGAATATAATTGTATCTGATGATTTTGCTGAGTTTTTAGCTCTTCTGAAACTGAGAATAAAGTCACTGTTCATCTGCTTTTGAGAACAGATAGAGGTATATACCAGTTAGTCTTCTCATCTGCCATGATCAACAGATGCCTGTAAGAAACAAATACTTTGCATTCTAATCCAAATCCGTGGATTATCTCATGTCTTAAAGGGCTTTTCCTGACTTGACAAAAAAAAAGCAATTACTGTTGCATCTTTTCATTTTGAAAAATTGAATTTTAATCATTACTTACATGGTCTGTTGGGTAGGATCAAACAGCATCAATATGTGCCTCTCTTGGAAGTTCTCTCTACTTTTCTCAGCAATCTTTTAATATTAAGGAGTTTTGTTCAGGCCAAATACCATCAGGATCATTGTGCACAATTAATTTTTGTTAAGTAGGCAAACAGAATACCTCCTAGCATAAATTCTTAGAGCTTTTATTCTAATTTAATTATATTTTACTCAGTGCGAACAGGAAAGCAGAAGATGCATACAATCTCTTCCTCATCATTTGAGATCAAGCACATACTCAAAAAAATACATGTTTGTAAAAAGGAACAGGTCTCATGCTAGTCCTTGAGTGGCAGCAGACCATGCATTCTGTAGATGTTCCTTGGTTCAGTGATTCCAGTTATTTCAGGAGATTACTAACATTAAAGGTTGTGCCATTAAACTGTAGATTTGCTTTACAGCAAAGTCATATCTGTTGAATGAACAGAAAAGAGAAGACTTTATCTTACTCTGTGCTTTGTCTTACTAGGTCTCATGTCTGGATTTTTATTTAAGGCTGTCCACCATGCACTGTAACATAACATTCTCAACTGCTTTTGAGATTTAAGGTCTTCAATATGGAGATTGAAGTGTTCTATGTTTATCATATTTCTCTTTGAATATCTTGGGGGAAATGTCCAATCAGTTAAACACTTCTGTTTTGGAGGCTTTGGTGATCTGGTTTAATATGTAGCTTAATAAAGAGTTGTGTCAGCATAACTGAGGGCATGGAGAGATGCGGTACAGGACAAGGTGTCCAAGGTTATAAGCTTTGAATGCTTGCACATCAAGAATTTGTTCTTGAAAAGGCTGCATTTGTTCTGACTTCCGGATGGAGATCTTTTTAAGAACAAGTTATCACACAGAAGATGTTATAAAAAAGGGATCAGCTATTCGATTCAAGGAAAAGGAGGTAGAAAGAGAAACTATGATAGACTGGGACTGTTGAGTGTGGATATTTGTGTAGGACACACAAAATTTAGTCAAGACAAAAATTAGATGAATGGGGGAAATGCACAGGAGACATGTTTGTTTTCATACTTGCCATTAATACAAAAAACATGGTGTTATTAGCATCTGTTTTATACAGTCCTTAATGTGGCCTGCAGAGAGAAATGTTTGTGAGTCTGTCTTAGCTGCAAAAATAAAAGTTCTCAGGAAGACATAAGTCCAGGTAACTAGTGCGTTCGCTAATTATGTAATATAAATATTGTATGATTTTTAGGATTCTTTCCCGTTTGTTTGAAGATTAGTGAAACTCGAAGTATGCATAGTATTTCCTTTAGCGGCAGAGATCGTTGTGTTTACAAATAATTTTCTTGCATGATGGCAATCAGACTCTGCCACAAACAAAGCAAAATTTTAGATTAGTTTGGTTTTTAAATTTGGATAGTTCTTTTCTTCTATGTTAGAACTGATTTTCCGTCTGCCATGCCTTACTCCCCTTTCAGCCTGAAGGAGGGTCTTTTCTCACAAATACTGACTCTGTGACTTGAGTTTGGTTGCATAAGTGTCCCATGGCACAAAATTTGGAGCTGCATGGTGTGGTGTCCTCAGAGCTTTGAGTCCTGGGCACAGGAACAGCACTCAGGGTGAGCTGCCAAGAACAGTTTCTACATGCTGAGTCACGTGTAGGGCATGACTTTGATGGCTTGAGAAGCACATGTACTCTCACATTTTTAGATGTGTGCTGATGTTCAGAAGTTCCAGAATAATTTTGGGTATGTATATATATACTTCTCAGTACATCTATATGATATGTGTGTGTGTATACTTCTTAAAAGACCTGAATTATGAGCTTAGAATGTTTTTTAAAAATTACTTCTGAGAAAATGCACAGTAACTGATGGCACTATTGACATAATACATAAGTGGAATAGTTGATTACCTGTTGTGTAACCAAGCCAATGAATATTCATAGTTCCCTTGGTATGGAGTTGGCATATTTCAGCTAATTAACTCTTCTGCTTAGTTGGTGCATGTGCATACTTTTTATATGATACCAAAGTATGCTTAATTGAAGTTTGACAGATAATACCAAAGACAGTTTGCAAACAAACAAAATAGACTCTGCTGTCATTTCCATAAATGGAATGGTATCATTTAATGGAAACGTGTATAAAAATTGTCACTCCATTTCAGAAGGGCCTAAAATTCACTCTCTTAGGGCATGTTTGAGGTAGAAATTGGCAAGAGAAACACTTTTTTTAAGGTAATATACTTATTTCTTGTTTATACTTATTTCAAAAGAACATACAAATTTCTACTCAGAGTACTCAGTGCTTCTAAATGTTGATATTGACATTATCCCCTTTACTGCGTGTATTTGAGAATACTATGCAGACTTTGAATTAAAGTTTTAAGATATCATATTTCCTTTGAGAATCTTGGATGCAAACCAAGGTAAACTAAAGATCCGAAGTTGAGCTGCTTTCTCAAGCAGTTTCTTTTTTAACTTCCTACTGTCTTTCACTGGAAACACATGTAGTAGATGGTGAGGAGCACAGCCTGCCACAGGGTTCTGGCCCTCTCCTTGTTCAAAAGAAGATGCTTAATAACATGCATAAGGCTGGTTTTGGGGCATGTACCCAAGTATCCTCTCAATGGCTTTGCCATGTTGCCTCAGTGGTAGAGTGGTCAAATCCATGCCTGGGTCTTGATCCAGTGCAGAATCTAGACAACAGCTGAGGTGTGTCCCCAAGCCAGGAGCTTGAAGCTTTTGTGTTCTGAGAGCCTAGAAGTACCCTAATATCCACTCAGAAGAAACTGATACAAGCAATGTGCTGTGCTTCCATGGAGCCCTTGCCTCATATCTCTTCATCTCTTCCAGTCACCTTTTTTCTCCCTCCCACAGCTGAGGGATTAAAATTTCAGTCCAGTGCCACAATATTCTTGTGTCAATGGGACACATTAATCCACCCACTGCTCCTGAGTTATTCTTTTCTGCCTTTCAAAATGATAGCTTACTAATTTGTAGTCTTAAATTATATTTCCCTTTTTCTATAACCTTATCCACCATAATGGCATTTTCTTATGCTTTTTCTTGATATCTGTTATTGCACAGAAGACTTATATGAGTCCACCATCTGCAACAGCAGCTTTATGTCTAATTGGCTCCTGACTTTTGGGATCCCATCCTTTTCTCTGACCCATGATTGCTAACACCTTCTATAATAAAAATATCTAATTATGGAGTGTGGGTTATCTAAGAGTTGGTTACAAAACAGAGCTTTTTATTTAAAGTAATTACTTCAGACCCACTCCTTGTTTTACAGGGCTGGAGTCCATCTGGAGGAATCACAGTGACATAGATTTAAGGGAATAAACTGTGTTTGCTCTGTAGCTGGTGGGAGAACGTTTCCATGTATACAAGCTCTAAGACAACCACAGCAATATTTGTATCAGACTAGATGCATTACTGAAAAACAAGCAAATCAGAAAAATTCCTTACACTCTGCACTAGCTTAATATACAGTGGCATCAGAGTTAGACATCATGTTAGAATATGTGATTCTCTCCTAGTTCAAGTAAATCTGATTGTTGCCTAACTCAAGCTTACTTAAGCAGTTATCAGAAACTCATCTAGACCTGTCCCCTAAAGACAGCATGACTTTACTGATAACCCAAATGATGAAGTTCCGATATGTACTAAATTACAATTCTGATCTCAGCCGTTAAAATTTTATTCAACTTAGTGAAAATAAATTCTACTGTTTAGGTTTTGAAATGGCATACTTTCTGTGCATGCTCTCTAATCTCCTCTGAAACACCATTGCGTTTTTCTGTGTGAAGCTATCAGATAATCTCTTATAGCCATGACCAATATAGTTTTTATGTTCTTGATACAATTTATCAAAGAAGGTGTAGAAGATAGAACATGATCTCTTTGAAAAATAATATCTGAACGACATTTTCATTATTTCTTTAATGAAACTACCAACAAGCTGGTTCATATTCTGCTTCAGTAACTTCTCATGAAGAAAATACATTTAAAAACTTATGGGTCTTTTTTCTTTTCATTTTTGTTTTCTCTGTCTATGAAGCTTTAAAAAAGGAATTCCATAATGAAATTGTTTTCACTGTAAAGCTGAGAAGTTGAGGCTAATTGTATCTCACCTACATGATGATTTAATCATAAATATCTAGCTATTAAGTCATAATGGCCAATCAGATCACTTAATATATAAATAATGTCATTTCATAATAACCTTAAGTAGATTTTAAAACAGCAGTATGTCAAAAGTATTCAGAAAATAACTATTTTTACAAATGTTAATGCCGTATTAGATTTGTTTTTTTATTGTTAACCGTGCTTCAAGGAGCAAAAATAATTTTGTGTTTTAAAAAGACTCAGTTCGGAATTTCTTTAAAAAGTCAAATTTAGCATGGGGTTTAGTGTGAGCAGTTTTATTGTCTTCTTACTACCACAGGGAACAGCGGCACCTGGGAGAATCTTCTAATGGGCTTTTAACATTTGTTAACATATTTTCCCTGTTTTACCTCAATACTAGTGAAAAAATCGCTGAGTTTAAAAAAAAAAAAAAGGAAAGAAAATGTCTCTGCATCTGGTAATAAATCAATTCACATAGTGCCTAAAAATGTTTAAAGGAGGTTTTCAAGGTCCAGACTGGTCACTGTAAGGGCAACAGTACAAACTGGAACACAGGAGGTTCCACCTCAACATCAAGAAAAACTTATTTACTGTGAGGGTGGCAGAGCACTGGAACAGGCTGCCCAGAGAGGTTGTTGAGCCTCCTTCTCTGGAGACTTTCAAAACCCACCTAGACATATTCCTGTGTAACCTGCTCTAGCTGAACCTGCTTTGGCAGGGGGATTGAACTAGATGATCTCTGGAGGTCCCTTCCAACCACTACCCTTGAAATTCTGTGGTCTACAGGGTTTTAACAGTATCTACTGTGATAGACAATGCAGAAATCAAGAAACAAGGGGCTTCTGTAGCTGAAAAGCTAAAACAGGAAGGATTTAATTGCCAACATTTTTCTATTGCCTGGGATACCAGCTTCTGCAAATGTTTTTATGCTTGCACCTAGGTGACTCTTCTTGTACTGCCTGCTGGGCAGCAAGGGCAGCCCAGCTCAGGGGAGATGGCAGGACCATGAAGCCATGGATATGTAATTCCTGCTCCCCAAAATGTCTCCACAAGCAACCTGGAATGCCCAGTTCGGTTCTGAGCCTTTGAGCCTCACGAGATGGGGTTCTTCTGTTATAATGCCATCATTTTAATTAGCACAAGCACTGACATTGTCAGAAAACAGTACTGTAATGACCTCAGCTAATGCACCAGTTTTAATGCTGCATTTTAAAACAGGAAAATTAATCTGAATACAGCATGAAAATATTCCAATAGACATTTTATAGTATTTTTCTGTAGATGAAATTATAGATTTGCAGGAATGAAAATGTTCTTGTAAGCAGGTAACATTTCAGCTCTCTCAACCCTCACCAGACAATTTGGACCAGGGTTAGCTTTTAACACGATGATTCTCAAGCACACATTTTTATTCAGGCCAGAGAATCATCCACTTTTGTCTCGTTTAATCAATCTCACCTGAGACACCCTGATGTGCTTGCCGAGAAAACTGAGAAAACAGAAACTCACTTGATAGTCCTGTGACCTGGAGTCAGAAATCACATTGCAGTATCTCTCAGGAGCACTCACATTCACTTTCAAGGAGCTGTGTATTTAGAGGCACCAACCCAAGTTCTTATTAGAAGGTGAGACCTGAGAGAAGTAACTCATAAATAAAACAAATAAGGTTACTTGTATGCTGCCACTCCAAATTAATTTACTTCGTCAGAAGAAGATACATAATGGAGTTCTTTCGACTCTAAGTTTCCTTTACACAGTGTGTCAGCAATGCCACAGAATTTCTTGCAATTATAGGAGGGGGAAGCGGGCAGAATTATGCATGCTACTTGTTGAGCACTATGTTTTCTCTGTGTGTTATAGACAATCAGTGAATACTAGTTGCAGGTAGGTTGCAACATTCTCCTTTGATGTTCACCTCTCCTGTACAGTGGCAATGAAGTACGAGTGTTTTAACTTGCTAATAAAATACCCCTCTTATGGTAAGTGGTATATGTCCAAAGATAATGCTTTACTGACAGTGTGTCCACTCATTGAGTCAGCTATGTATCTTAAGACCCATCTGCTCACCAAAGGAAGAATTAGAATTATTTTCTCTTGTTTCTGCTGGGATAGCAAAACATCAATCAGTAGAGCTGATCCAGAATAAACTGCAGTGATTTTTTCCTGCAGAATTTAAAAGTCAGATTCCCATCCTCTTGATTTTATGGAGGCAAAGACATACTACAGTCAAAATTAGTTAAAGTACTTATAGAATAAGGCAATAATGTGAATAAGAGTGTCAGAATCTAACCATTTAACACTAAATAATTAAAAGTGAGATCATAATGAAATTCCATTTTGCCTTCAGGTGGCTATTTTTCTGTAACCTTTTTAGAGGTGTTACATGTTAAGAATAAAATGTAAATAAAAGAGGCAAAGGCATTAAGTTCATTATAACTACTTCTAACTTTAGTAGCATTCCCTGAATCTGAAATAACCACGGTTATTTAAAACTTGATCTCTTTGATTTGGCAATAACTTAGCCCTTTAAGCTAGAAGGTAACACAGTCAGCTATGCTTCAGAGCTGTTTTCACAGGAGTCTTGGCCTTCCTAACAGAGATTCAATGAAATTGATGATGTTTGCCTTAATTTTGCTTTTGTGTAAGTGAAGTGGCAAGTGATTTCATTTATAGATTTTAAATCAAAGCTGAAATAAGAATATGTTTCCTAATGCATTGACTAAACTTCTAGGACATTCTTCTCTTACTCGAGTGCCACTTATGTGGCTGCTCGCTTTGCTAATGATTATTATTTCAGCTTATGATGATATTTACTCTGGAAGTGTTTTAAGTCCTTTTTCTAGCATGTTCTGGACAACAAATTTAAACATATGTGTGTATGTGTGTTTAATATCCATTAAAAAAGAATCCTTGATATTAACTGAGGATCGAAATGTTGTGCAAGGCTACTGGTGTCTGAAATATTTTAATTCCCATATAGCAATGGAAATGCTGCAGATGAGCTCAGTCCTGTCCTAAGAAGATCAAACTCTTTTGTGTTTGCTACTAAAAGTCATGAATTTTAGTTTGTGGATGGATGTAAGCAGGAGTAGTTAAAGCTAACTATCAAATATTGGATCTGAATGAAAGGAATGAAATGATACTATTTTTATCACAAATATGCACAGATATTTCATGATGGCAAACTGCACTATTTGTGCTAGAAGTAATTTATAGATTTATTCTTTACTAGATTTTTTTTGTTTGTTATTATTTGCTTAGTTCTGAAGTTAAAACTTTGTAAGCGTAAGGTGTTATCCAACATACTTCCCTGCATCAAGTTCACTGCTCCACTCTCACAGGGCTGAATGTGAGTTAAAGTCTTCTCTGTGCAATGTGCAATCAAGATAACAGCAGTCCTTCAGACTACCCCACCCCAGGCTCTAAGCACCACATCTACACATCTTTTAAATTCCTCCAGAGATGGTGACTCAACCATTTCCCTGAGCAGCCTATTCCAATACTTGACAGCCCTTTCAGTGAAGAAATTTGTCCTAATGTCCAATCTAAACCTCCCCTGGCTGTTTCCTCTTGTCCTATCGCTTGTTACTTGGGAGAGGAGACTGACCTCCACCTCTCTACAACCTCTTGTCAGGTTTACATGAGTATATACAAGGACAATGTATTTGTATTCATATATCATTGATGTGTTTCATCTCTCCCCTGTGTGTAAAATATACAGAAAAAAAAGCTATGCAGTCAATTAAAATATTGCCTGGAGCAATCCAGGGGTGTGTTGAGAACCTGTAAGAGCGATACATTATGTTATGTTAAGTACATTTAAGTCCTTCTGACTTGAGTTCTACAGCAGATGTTACAGAAGGAGCTGAAACAAACATTTCTTTGCAGGCTGGCGTGGCTCTTTGCATTATGACACAAAACCTTTCACAAAATTTCAATCACTTTTTCTACTTCTTTCCACCTATCTGGCACTTTCCTTTTTCTTTCACTTCCCACCAAAGGAACCATGGGACATTATTACTCAGAATTGCTGCCTGTAAAAGAACCCAGAGATCTCCTTCCACTTTCTGTGCTGCAGCTCAGGTTCAGGAGAGTTTCTCTCTTGAGGCTGTGGGAGCTACTACGTAGCTATTTCTCAGTTTTCTCCTTGTTAAAAAGCAGTCAGATAGAGCCACTGAGTATCTTCTTTCTCCATACCTTGTTATAAGCCTATGTGTTTTGATGTGGAGCAGAAGAGGCTTATAATACACATACAAAGCAGTACCAGAAGATGCCTGATTTGTGGCCATTTTCTCCTATGTTAAAGCTTAGGAGTGAAAGAAGATCCTTAAAACTATGCCTAGTGTCAAGTGGATCTTAGCAACCTTACCCTTACAAGGTATGAAGATAGAGTCGCCAAGGTATTCCTGAACAGCAATGGTAGCCTATAGGCTTGGTTCTTCAGACTGGGGAGGGGAATGCTTCACTCTTCCTGTCCTTCACAGAACACAGATGAATCCCACAAAGCAAGAAGGAAACCCTCCTGTCTCTCAGATCCTCTCTGAGGAGGCAAGATGTGTGTGAGAAGCATCCAGGGCTCATTAGAGACAGCAAGGTAGTTAGCCACCAGTAGCAGGAGATAATTTTCTTGATAGCAAAAGAGAGAATTTTTGTGAGAAAGGGAAAATAAACTTACTGTGGGAGGAATGTAACTGAGAGTCCAGATGTGTTTGCTTTTTGCAGGTTCTTGTTTTAGTTTGTGGAAGATATTGGGCTTCAAATAGCAATTAAAGGAGGGGAAGACCCAATAAAGACTATAGATCAAGGAGTAACAACACTTTCAGAAAGTTGCTTCCTTTAGAAAGATGAAGCAACTGTCAGTCTTCAAATGTAGAGACTTCTTGCTTCTAAGGACAGTAATTTTCAGAGCTATTAAGCACTGGCTGGGTCCCAAAACTTCAAAAATAGATATGGGGTGCTGTGTTTATAAAAGGAACCTCTATTTTGTCTCCTGCTCTTGAAGAGGACAGAAAGGTTTCCAGGAACTTTTGTGACTAGCCAAGCTTTAGAAAAAAATTTCAAATCCACCTCAAAGTTAGACTGCTCCTCCATGTCTGTCTTTAGAGTGATTTCAACCATGATTAAGATTTCCAATTATATTATAGCTGGAAGGATAAAGCACATCAATGAAAGCAGAACCAAACTGCAAAGCATCCTGAGGACAATAAAGAAGCCAAGCCACAGGGAATGAGAAAGATATTCACTAGCAAAAATATAAGCTGTTATGAAATGCCTTTCAGCTCTGCTTCTCAGAGTGAAATGCACATTCCTGTTTTCCTTTTAATCTGGAAGGAACTGAGGAACTAAGCATTGAAATGACATAGGGAAAGGGCAAATGCAGAGAAGCGTGTTGTAAACATGGAACATAAAGAGATGACATTTGCCATGGAAAACTTTCAGAAGTGTGTTGGAAGGCAATTTTCAGTGCTGAATCTATACAGTATTTCTTCTTTGTTTTCATTTTTGACTGAAAGAAAACTATGCTTTTCAGTATTCCTCTAGGAAGTGCAGTTCTAGAGGGAAGAACAGCAGATTTGGGTTACTGGAGATATTTTGCATTTATTTTTATTTCTATTTCAGAATGTAGCACAGAAATGGGTTAAATATTTCAAAGAAAAAAATTAAATTCTTTATTCAGAAAAGACTGTAATACGACACTTTGACACTAATATTCCTCCTTTTTTTTTGCCTCTTTGAAATAATATTCAGCAAAATCAACACAGTTTAGCAAAGTATTTTTAGTTTTGTCAGAACCATATTTTCTGATGGGAAATGGTTCCCTTAAAATTTTTTCTGACCGATTCAATTTCAGAAACATATATCAAGACTATCCTTCTGCTAATGCAGAATTGTCCCCTGCAGTATATTTTACCAATGCTTTGTCCAGTCTTGCTATAAATGTCTCAGACAATGAGACTCCCACTGAAAGATTACTCCATAGTCTAATAGATCTGTCAGAAAGATTTTCCTGAAACTCAGACTATATTTTCCTTGTCTTAATTTGGGATGTCGCGGAGCAGCTCATGAAATGCAAGCATAGTAAATCACTTGAACCAGATGGTATTCATCGGGGGGTTCTGAAAGAAATAAAGTGCGAAACAGGGAAGATACTGGCAATAAATCATTAAAAAATTGCAGCTGTTCCCTTTAAAAGGGAAAATCCAGCCTGATGCCTGTACTTAGAATAAAAGTTATTATGTGTTTTTAACTGAATACAAGATCAATATCAAGAATTGCAGCCTGATGAGTTTAATCTCAGCTTCAAGGAAATCTGCTGACAATCTGACTATAGTCCCAGTATTAGATTATTATAATGTTAGACCAAACCATGGCATCTCCCACTGGGGTAAATAATAGCTCTCTAGCGTGAGAGAAATCTTTGGAAGAAAAACAGCCACAATTGTATAGGAAATTCCAGTCTAGAAAAATTTTAAATTGAATGGCTCTAACTTTCCTGGATTTTTAAAAAAGCTTTCAAAAACCCTGAAAGAGGGATTCATTGGAGGGGAAGTTTGCTATTACTAAGCTGGATAATGTAAATGAAGGCTCCCAGTGCAACAGGAGCTAACGTCTGGGGAGGCAGCAGGGAAGGAGTTTATCACACCAGGTGTCCAAATCCACAGTAGTAATGTCTGTCATGATAAGATTTTTATTTTGCTTTAAAATGCAAAGTGCTTACATTACTATAGGCAAGGTGAAGGAAATACACCTTGCAAATGGAGCATGAGTGAGTTAAGATTTTTAATGGTCCCTAGGTCTGGTGGCAACCCTTTCTTTTTCATGACTCCAAAAGAATCCTTTATCTCAGCCAGTAACCACAGAAAATTCAGTGCATCCTGCTCTACTTCGGATAAATTTTCCATCAGTGGAATTTAAATAACAAACAAACCTCTCTCTGTGAGGTTCGTGTGAATTATCTTGTAGGTAACTGAAAATGTGGCACAAAAGGTGCATATTTCTGTTTTTTTAAGAAGCAAGTATTTGTATTACAAAATGGGAGCAAGACAAATTGGTATTTCTGTATAGAGATGAAGTACATTTATTATTATTCAGATCTCATCTCCAGTTGTGTTAGAAATTTAGCAAATATTCCTGGGGCTTGAACCACCTGTTGAGAAAATCTCACTGATTAGTGTTGCATGAGGAAGTTACAGGAACAGAATTGTGAGCAGAGCTAGTGATAGCAGTCACAGAAAGTGTAGCACACGCTCAGCAAGAGCTGCTGGGAATTGCGTAAAAATCCAAAGAGAATTGACAGCTTTAAAAGAATTATTCATCTGAATGCTTTGGACAGGGAAAGCTAAATTACTTGTTTCTTTTCTGCTATTTCATTGTGGAGCCTACTTGGTCCATTTGGATTTCCTCTCTTTAGGTCTCATTCGTGGTCTCTACGCATCCTGTCCTGCTAAATCCATGTCAGGAGAACCAGTCATCAAGTGTATCCACAACACATCACTCCTAACATTCATTTTATCTTTTGTAGGCATCACACATTCAGCCCTTGCTCAGCCTGCTTACATATCCCATCTGCATTTACATTAGATAGACTCTAACCCCCCCCCAGAAAGTAGGCGGTAATCCCTGTGTGGAAGGACTGATCTGTTCTCTGCAGATGACCCCAGAGTCTATAGCTGAAAACCTGTTTATTCCTACTGCCAGGGCTTGTGGAAGAAGAGATTCTTGCAAATACTGACCCACACCAAAAGCTTTCCTCAAGCAATCCTGGAAGGCTGCCCCAGAGCCAGCACCAACAGTGTTCCTACAGCAGGAATTTTAACTGTGGTTATTTTTACTTCAAAGCTGTCAGCAGAAGGAGTGGAGAACTCCACCTGGGCATGTAAAGATTGCTACTGAAGTCTTTGAAAAAAATTTCATATCTGCTTAGCTAGAAATGTATCTACAGGTTTTTCTCCCTACAAACTCTGTATTCTGCAACAGTACTTTTTACTGTTCAAAGTTCTCATTGAAAGACAGACTCTTACAGCTTTCCTCTGGCTGAAGAAACCCTTATTTAACAAGTGCTTGGCATAGTACTGCTATATTTTACACCTTCCTGCCCTTCCACAAAGCACAACTACTGAGTCTCAGGCAGAGACCTGTATCGCTTTGGTTTAGGATTCCTCCACAAAGGAGCAATCTTAGGCAGCTGATTGAAGCACCCTTCCCGCTACCAGCTGATGCCCAAATGCTAATCTCTTTAAGTAAGAAATCCAAATTCTGGGCCACTGTCCACACAAATCTGAACGTATTCTGCCTGGATTTAATAGCATTAGGACTGAAATCCATGTGTGAGGGAACTGGACATAGTAAAGAAGAGAATGTGTTCCATTTCTATGTTATTTCACAACAAGAGGGCTAAATCTTAAGAAAAAAAAAAAAAAAAGAAAAAAACCCAAACAAACCCCAGAAAACTCCCCAAGCAAAGACTTCAGTTTGTTTTGCCAAGTGTAACAATTTGTGTGAGTTACCTGAAGCAGCTGTGCTCTGTGGTCTTCATGCAGTCCTAATGCCTTGATTATGCTGAGTGAAAGATGCACTGGAGTGTTCCTGATGCTCTGCACACCCAGGTTCCTCTCCAGTCTGCAAGAGGATGCAGCCCTTATAAGGCCAGGAGGCAGCCAAGGTTTACACTAGTTTCCAGGACTGCGAGGTGCACCACAGAACAAAGATACAACCATTGCAAATCCATTTTGATCCTTATTTTTATAGAATATTTTCCTTCCAGTATTATAATTGTACAGCCTTCAGAGGAATTTGTTTGATATGCTGTGAACTCCCAGAGCAGCATCAAAGTCTGAAGTGGCATCTCAGATTGAAAGCTGTCTTTAGAAGACTATGAAAGTACTCACTAAAGAATTTTGAGATCAGCTTAGAGATCACAATTTCTTGAAATACGGTACATCTGTTTTTCTTTCCATTCTTCTCCATTTGAGGTTTGCATGTTTACAGAGTAATCCCTATACTATTAGTTTTAGATTTAGAACTAAATTTTTCATACTGAGTTTTGTTGCTGCCTTAATAATTAGCATAATTTTAATGTGCTATTTTGCCAACGTATTACCATCATGATACAAAACCTTGTTGGTTCATGTCTCTTTGAAGACTGCTGTCAGAGTTGTCTCGTCTTTTCCTTCCAGGGAAGGAAGTATTGACTTACTATTGTTGGCTTGGAGTGCTGTGGTAATGAGGTCTGACTCGTATGGCTTGTCCGTACTTATCTCAATGTAGAGCAGGGTCTCACACCCAAAATTCTTCAGAGTTTAAAGTACAATACACAAATATGGTGAAGATGTCACTGTTTTCAAAGACATAGAAGAAATCTTTGGTTAGGAAAAAAAGATAAAGACTTCCAATATAGGGATTATATCCTGTGAAAGGAAAACACTGTGCTTTCTCTCCCTTTTTTGTAGATAAAACATTAGTGGATAAAATAGGGGATCATATTCCTCTTTTGAAAAACTTACTACTTAGAGATTTGAAGAAAAATCAATGTGACATTTGAATACACTTTGAAGTTCTTTCACAGCTTGAAACTTCACAACTTTTGTCTCTCCCTTTTTTTATCAACTGTATTCATTACATTTCCATATAAAGCAGCCTGCTTGTTAAATACCATCTCTCTTCCTCTTGCTTTTTTCCTCTTGCTCGCTTTTTTTTTTTTTTTTTTTCTCATTTCCCCCCCTCCTGCCACTTTGCTCTCCAGGAGGATTGAACACTTTCTCTCAAAGGTAGCAACATACCATTCAATTAAAGCTCCAGCCTTTGTAAGAACAGATAATAACTTTGATCACTGCATTTGTGTAATTAAGGGACAGGCCTCCGGTTTAAAGGGGCTTCTCGTTCCCCTTTGAAATAGCGGGACCACGATGAGTTTTCTGCGGCACCGGCGCAGTAGGAAAGTCCCAATCTCCTTTAGTGTCACATCTATCTGCGTCCCCCAGCCTGCTCGTCCCCTGTCCCAGGGACAACGATTAGGCTGCCCCCCCGCTGGCTGCAGATGGAGTGAAGCAGAGCGATAAGGCGAGCTGCCTTTCTCCTCTGCCTCAGATCGGCAGAGGGAGAGCTCTTCTTCACAGGCAGCCCAAGTGTAAGCCGTTTAAACAAGCGTGCAGGAAATATTGGGGTAATTACCAAGCACAGGGAGGGGGTCTCTGGCTATCAGCAGCATTGAGAATGGATTCGAAAACTCGCTTGGCAGATTAATTGATCCTTTTTCTGCAGCCAGTCTTTTGAAATAATTCTCGCAGAAGCTCATAGCTGAAAGTTGAGAGAGTGCAGTGTGCCAAGGAGAAGCATCCCCACCCACAGCCACGCATATTTACTAGCGTCTGCATCTGACTTTCTTCTCTGCCAAAGCATTAAGAATTTTTGCGATAATTCATGCTTGGTAAATTTGTTTTCTGTAATAAGATCAAGCCCACAAAGGGAGAATAAAAAGCAGTGCTGCCTGCGCTTCCTTATCGACAGTGATGCTGGCTAAGTGCTCAGATCACAGGAAGCTGCTCCGAGGCGCTCCCGCCTGCTACTTAATTCAGTTTACTTAGAAGAGAGTTTGCTGCAGTTTTAATTTTCAGTTTGGCACCAGCGGAGCGGGCCACCAGCTCAGGGGAGTAGCAGTGACCAGCAGGCTCCCATGGAGAGCGGACAGGCTCCTCTCTGTCCCGGCAGGCCACTGAAGTGGAATGTCAGCCAAGTGGCAGGTTTGTTGCTGGGAAGATGAGGACCAGCCTCTCAGTCCCCTCCACCCCTGCCCTCGTTCTTCCCAGCTGGTGGAGGAGGGAAGCTGGCAGCTCAGACCTAGATGCTGTCCCACTTCTCACATTTGCCCAGCAAAGGATGCGCCAACAGGAAAGAAATGGAGCACAAAATGCTCTTAGGGGTGCACGTGGGTCTCCTCTCTAGCTGCGTTTGTACGTTAGTGTGAATTTTGTGTGTAAAGCAGAGAAGTATGGGAGAGGAAGGAGAGTTTGCAAGAGCTATGCCATTTTGGTCTCTGGGCTGACTAATCTTAATGGCTCATTTAAGGAAAATAAAATACTATGCTGTGATTTAGATGCTGTGCTGCAGAGGGGATTTTGAAATTCTTTATTAGCACTACCCTAGGAACTTGAGATAAAGCAAGTGACAAAATGTCCCGATCTAATTTTGAATACCTGTATCTGTGCAGAGTGGTCTAGTATCTTGGCAAATTCTGTCAGGGTACCCATCAATTCAGACTGCATTTTAGTCAGCACACAAAGTAAATTGCTATCCTACTAAACAGCAGTGAAGAGAGCAATTAAAATCCATTCCTGTTATTTCGCCAGCTTCTTCATGCAGGAGCAGAAGGATATTGTAGAAGGTCTCTTAAAGCCAAAAACTTAAAAGTTACTGTGTATTTTCCCTGTCTCAATTTTTTCCTGCCTTCTCCAGTATTATTGGTACATCTGTGAGTGTCATATTCCTCACTCCCAAAATACCAAAGGCCAGACTTTTGCAGTTAAATTGCAAACATTTGCATGAGGGAAATTATGTGCTGACATTTTATGTAAGTTCAAAAGACCAAAGATTCACATGACTCACAGTTGGGCAGATGTCTGTTCTGCCACTAACATGCCCACATCTCTTCTGCAGGCACACGCACAGACATCTGCATGTAAAGTCTGCAAGAGCTTGCACATTCAGGGCTGCACTCAAGGCTCTGACTTCTACATAATGGTCTCAGTAGCCCTTATTTCTTGTTTGATATTAAGAAGTTTTCAAATGTAAAATACCATTTAGGGTAAGCAGATGGATTTAAGAAAATTGTTGGGATCACTGTAACTCTGTGCCTGCACATTTCCATCTTTCTGTCCTGTAAAATGGTGAGAAGCATGTCTGGATGATTTCACGGGGTCTCATTCAAGTACCTCACATGTTTCAACCCACAGGTCTTACATTCTTTCAGACTTGGATGGCGTGACAGAGTGGAAAGAATCCCAAATCTCATTTAACACTACTGAATTTCACTGGTCTTTGCACTACAGGGCAAAACAAAAGGGTCCAGTCTTACCCAATTCAGACGTGTTCCATTTTGCATCCTGGTTTACCCTTATTTCTCAGGGACTGGGGTGCCTATAGAGCTAGAAATGACAGGATATCTTTTATCCTGCCTGCCTTTGGCCACAGTTCTGTGGTTGATGAATAACAAAACCAGGTATCTGCTCAGGCAGAGGGCTGAGGACATTTCAGCTGTTCAAGCTTGGTCAGAGGGTAATGGTAGTCAGAGGACCTGATTCCCTAAGACTGCCACAGACCAGGAAATCACAGAAAAATGGCCTTAAGTACACCAGCCACTAGCCTTGTAGAGACATTTATAACAAGCTAGTGTGGAAAATGACATTAGCTGCATGTTGTTTAAAATCCACTTCTCCATTACTGTGCAAATGACTGCAAGGAAACATATTCCTAGACCCCAGAAAGAGGTCTGTGGTATTGCTGTGCTGAGGGCTTTGGATGCAGCCGTATTGATCGTGTCATGCACGTGGGAGCCTGTTTTGTTTGGAAAAGAGCACAGCATATCTGCAGCTTGCACTGTGTCTTAATGTATTTGAAAATAATACCCTACTGTAAGTGTATATTGCGTAAAGGAAACCTTTTGTACATTGCATATTCCTGAACTTAATCTATAGCTCCTAAAACATACCCATTCTGAGGAGAAGAAGCAAGGCTTGAAAGCACTCCAAAGAACCATGTTGACACCACAGCTGCTGTTTTTAATACCCCACTGTGCAGGGTACCATCCTGAAAGAGACTAAAAGCCTCTGTCCATCTACTCGTGCCAGATCCAAAGCAGGTGGCTGTTAGAGCTGTCTTTTTCCTGTTGCCAGACTTTCTTTTGGGGATCCATCATAGAGCCAAGGGTGGTCTCCAATGGGACATGCACCAATTGTTTACTCTATTTATATTTAGCTAATTAAGTGATAATCCTAAAGTATCAGGGTACATGTGAAATAATAACTATTACTCACAAAGCACAAACTGAGCAAATGATTTGTTTTGGTTTTGTTTGTGCCTAAAGATAATATGTCTGTCTCTCTAAAGGCTGTTAAACTGCTGACTGAAAGTTGCTCAGTTCATCCTGGGAGGTAATTCTGCTGACAAAACTGGAGTTGTAGACAGTATGAGTTTGACCCACAGGAAAAAACAACAAAACAAAAACAACCTACAAACAAAAACAGAGTTCTGGTTTCAGGGAAGGCATATATCACAAAAATCTGTGGGCTGGACCCAGCTGTGAGATCAATAATTTTTTTAACTTCTCTGTCAATGCTAAGTGTTGGAAGGGTCATCACTCCTCATCACAAAAGAGGTTCAGAGATGAGTGGGACAGCTCTAACATCTCAGGATATCTGGAGACTTGTGACTGTCTCCTGGTATGGCTGCTCCAAAGGCACTTTCAGGAAGTATGTGCCCCACCATGGAGTTTTCCCCAACCTCTTGTATGATCAGAGAGGAGTACTGCACTGACCTGCACGTAAACATGTTTAGCTGTGATGGTGTCTGCAGGGAAGGGGTTGATCTTTGTGTTCAGACCTTTCATATTGTTAGGCCAGGTTAAATAAAATGAGATTCTCGGTATTCCTTCAGTAGGCAAAACAAGTACAAACTGTGGTAAGACACCCCTAATTTACATTCTCAAACTTTTTTGTATCACCA
Organism: Coracias cyanogaster; assembly: GCA_033124195.1. Lineage (NCBI taxonomy): Eukaryota > Metazoa > Chordata > Aves > Coraciiformes > Coraciidae > Coracias > Coracias cyanogaster. Next base: position 88,071 of record JAVSBS010004700.1, read on the forward strand.
AGGCTTCAAAGGTGTTGCTTTTAATTTTTAGTAAGACTTTGATACCTCTGTAGTCTCAGGTTCATTCCCAGGGTTAAATAAAGCATAGTACAAGGTTCTGAACACTGACAGGAGTGGGATCACCAGCTGGAAGTGGTACGAAAGGCTCTTTAACTGGGGTGACAGTAATCTGCAGCCACGTTGCATAGAGATGACCTTGCATTTTTTTTTCTCTTCTGTACTGTCTTCACTGTCTTGGAAGAAGGATGGCTGAGAAAAGATACCTCAGAGGTCTATTAAATCATGTGAGGCATATGGAGGATAAATAGGGATCAACTGTTCACTGAGTCATCCAGCACAAGGCACCAACCTACATCATCAGATGGCAGAATCAAACTAAAATTTTACAAGGGGCAACTCTGCAAATTCATTAGGGAGATACTTGTCAAAGGCTATTAAATACAAAGGCTCAGAACCACAGAGAGAGTGGCCTATGATGGTATCACTGCATGCTTCTCTCTCATTATACTATTCTTCAGGCACTTATTGTTGGCCACTATCTGAGATGGGATGCTGCACCAGATAAACTTTTTATCTGACCCAACATAATTATTCTCATGTTGAACCTTTTTATCCCTTTCTCATGTTTTGTTTTAGAATACCCTGTACTGGGAGTTGGGAAGTTTTGGTTGTGCGAGAGCACTCTTGCAGGAAGACTAGTTCCTGCAGCGATAATGTGGTGGGCTTTAGTTGTAAATTATGAATAATTGCAATTCCTTTGATTTATATTAAATATTTTAATAAACAAAAAATAAGATTAAAAAGTTACTTTTCTACTAGACTTGACAAATTCTAATTGGAGGAGTTCTAGTCTTGAAAAAAGAAGAGCTAAGGCCATAAAGGCATTTAATTGCATTGTTTTCTCTGTTTCTCTTCCCTTTTATTTCTAAATAATTTATTAGTTGAAGTTGCTTTGTGTGAAAGCTAAAGGCACCTTTTCTCAAGCCAATGGGGGAAATCAACTATTCTTGTTATTGCTTTAGATAAACTGCTGTAGAAAATAACCAACTCTGTGTGCATGGCAACTATTTTAGAGCCATCTTAGTAAAAAGAATAAAGAAGGATCTACAAGATGGATGGCTGAACTGAGCAAAATCAAGTCTTTTAGTCTTTTTACATGGGATGTTTATCTCCCTTATAGGTCAGGAAGTTGCAGCTGTATTGTGCAAATGAGTTTGTAGGATTGAGACCTTTGCTAACAAGCAGTGCAGGAGTTAAGAAAAAAAAAATCAGGCTTCATTCTGACATAATAAGGTTAAAGAAAAATATGAAACAGTTTTTACAGCATCCAAGCTTTTAAAAGAAAAAGGGAAAAGAAGAATAACATGAGGGAAGAATATAGGTGAAGGAAAAAAAAAGCAGAAAAAATCAATTTAGCAATCGGAAAAAGCACAATTTAGCAAGGGGATATTTTTTATTTTAAAGTTAGCTTCAGAAGACTGATGCATATCTTTCAAATCTGTATTTCAGTGACTTGTTTAAAAGATGACAGCTTTGTGGGGTTTTTGCAGTGACTCATACAAAAAAGTTGAGTTTTTGACAGCCTTGGAACAGAAGGCCTGCTTCTTTAGTATAAAGGCTAGTCCTTTTGCCCTCATTTGTGTTTGAAAAGCTGCTGCCCATCCTGCTTCTGTCTGCCTTCACCCTGGCCTCTTCTTGGATCATCTCCAGTTTCAATTTCAAGTCTCTGTGGCAGCTATTTCAGGTAAGCGCTGCCTTCAGCATACTGCTGACTCACTGCAGACATAAAAAAACAGGAAAAAACAAAACAACAAAGATAAGGAGAAGGGCAAGACTGTTTGGAAGGATTTTTTCCATTAGTTTTACTTGTACTTGCCTTGAGGGTTATTTGTAACAGTAGTACATAGAACATTTTTAGGAGGTGTTAAGTCATCAGCAATGTCTTTAAACTGCTGCATTTGATCACACAACTCAATGTAGAAGCCCTGTTCATGTGTCCTACGTGCTTGTAAACTGCAGACCATCCTGCTGCAAAATAGAGCGATACAGGTAGAACAGCCATCACTTCAAACTCTGACAGAGTACCTCCAGTGAAGTCCAAAGCCCTCGCTGAATACCACTGTACTTTCAGAGGAGTCTCACTCACTAATTTTTCTATTGGCAGAAGTGGCCAGTAGGTTTTCACATCTGTCCTGTAGGAAGATTTTGAAAAAGTGGAATCAGAGACATGACAGGGCATCCCTTCTCGTCAGCATTTAAATTTAAACAAGTCCTTTTGTCTCTACACACTTATTCGCAATACAGATTTTCAGAAGCCGTTTATTTCACCTGGCTCACAGACACTGAGATCGTGTTTCCATCTGGTTTAAATAGCTGCAATAATGAGTTAATGCTGTTTAGGGACAGGCAAAAGCAATGGAGGCATTGAGGGGAAGCTGCCCAATTTAATCTTCAAATCTCCTGGTCTTCTATTTGATCTCTGTGAGGTTGGATTTTTCAATCTGCTTCATTGTGCCATATCTCACTTAAAACAAGTCAAAGTAAGTCAAAACAAGTCAGCTTGCCTTTACCTAGTGCGCTAAAATCTAAAGATGCATCAGCCTGGACATGTCAGAAAAGATTCTTCTGCTTTATAAAAGCTTCCTCACAATGAAGACTGTGATGAGGTGGCTCTGCAGTTCCCATGTCTCTGCTTTCTATTTAGCAAAGACCCAAACACCCCATAGTGTCTGCTTTGGGCTAAATAGTAGGCGGATCAAGCTTGCAAGGTATGCAGTTAGGACCTATAAAAGTATCCACTAGCAATCTCCTCATGCAAAAATAAGATAAAGATAATTAAATAGACTGAACAGTGCATCCTTTCCACTCCACCAGCACCACTGAGTACTAAAACCAGTTGGGATCCTGATGTGCTGCTAAAGAGCTTAGTCTGCCCAGTTTATGCTTTTTGTTCATAACTTGCAGGCTTGATAATTTCCTAATAAATAGTGAATTAAAACACATTATACCTGTCAGACAGTTGCACATACCTAGAGATACTATTACATGGAAATGATTGTGTATTCTCCATTTTGGGAAGAAAATGGTGTGTGTCAGATTAATGAGGTTATGAGCAAGTAAGCAGAATAAAACAGTAAAATGTAATTAAGCCATTTAGCACTCCATAAAAACAGGAACGCATAAAAAAGTAATGCAAACCACAGGGTGCACTTAGTTACCAGCCCCTGTATGTCAGTAGGACTTAAAGGGGCACTCATTTTTTTTTCCACTTTCAAGGAAAAAAAAGGCTTTTTTTTTCCACTTTCAAGTTCAAATCACTCTGAACTTTCAGTTGTCTGTTCATGTCCCATCCCCATAGTGTGTTATGCCCACCCTGTCCTGTCCCCATCCCATAATGTCTTCAGCAGGAGGAAGATGTTATTAAAGTAATCATCACGGGTTTTTCACTCATTCCAGCTGCAGACATTTCCCCTTCTTCAGCGGTTGCTACCGTGTTCTCTCTTATATAGTAGGGGATTTAAATTCAACAAGATGCAAACGCACAAACCAAAATTGCTTGTCTGTGACACACTTTGGTTTTTTGCTTCTGCAAAAGTCACTTCTTCAGGAATGCCCAAACAACCAAGCCCTAGGAAGCGCAGTACTGCATCTAGAGACAGTGAGAGGGAACTAATACGTGTTCATTTTAGGACTGAAACAGACTCTGAGAGATAACCCGCAGCAGCTGCAGTTCAGCAAAGATATTTTCATTGCAGAGAACAGACATTTCAAATCATTGTTGTCTATCAAAGGTTGTGAAAGTAGATTTTCATTATGTATTCTAAGTGCTACCATGTAAGAGGAAAGCAGTCAAAGGGAGAGTGTGCAGGAAGTGTTAGATGCCCTCTAGTGGCTGATCATCCAGAATTTAATAAATTAGTCTTGTCAGGAGCTAATACAAATATAGTCCCTCCTTTAGCTGACATGGTAGATGTTCGGACCATGCAGATGATATCTGTAGGGAATCACAGTAAGGCACAGGAAGGGAAGAGGTGGGAGGGAGGAACTAGTGCAATAGCAGACAGCTGGATCCAGAAAGGGAACTTCTGGGAGAGACATAGAATGTGATGTGCCAGCAGTGGCTTAAAGTGACAGAAGGCTGGATACAGTGATGGTCTGAGGATTTACATGCATCATGAGAACAGTCAGATAATAACAGTGAACTTCAGTAAACCCAGAAAATGGTTTGGCAAGTTCTCACAGGGAAGAATTCAAACACAAAGTGGAGAATTGGAAGTTTCTACAGTAGAAAACACAAAAAGCCAACCGGAAAACTATCCTAATGTGAAGAAAATAGAGTGGTTGTAGTAAAACACTGCAGTGCAACACCAGGAGCTCATAAATGACATGAAAAGCAAAGAGAAACCATAAGCAGAAACAAAGTGCTGGAGGCTGAGTATAAAAAAAATTATGGGCATGCATAGACAAGACCAGAAAGATGATATTTCTATAAATATTGTTCCTCTATGGGAAACAGAGGCAAATGCAATCTCTTGCCTAATGGAGACAGTAGCAGAAACATACGGCTTTTTTTCTTTTTTTTTAATCTTAATGAAATGGTGGTTGCACCTCTGATACTAACAACAGCAATTAATGAGAGGACAAGAACTCTGGCTAAATAGTCAAAGATCACGTCAAATAATACTTAGATACATTTAGTGTGTTGTAGTCGTTAGGTTTGCTGAAATACACCCTTGGAGTATTTAAGGGATTAGGATGAGCAGTTGCTGGGTAGTGATTAATACTGTGAAAGGATGGGTGAATTCCAGAAGTCTGCAAGAGGACAGATGTAGTGCTTACTTTTTAAAAGAAGGGAACAAGGAATAGGGGGGGAAAAGGAATTAGAAACAAACAGACTGAAATTCTGTGTTCTAAGAGAGTGGAAAGAGCTTTCCAACACCGAGGGATTTAAGTGATAAGACACAGCAGGCATGGATTTAGCAAGAACAAATCACATTGAAATGTCTTGTTGAACAGTGTTGCAGCTCCAGTGAGCAAGGATGCAAAGGATGTGATATATCTCCATCTCAATGGTTTTTTTGGCCCATTCCCACATGATGTTCTTGTAAACACTAAGAAACTATGGTCCAAGTAAAACTTCAATCAAGGTGACACACAACTGAAAACAATAACATAGTGTTCAAAAAAGATCAGTGCAAAGTGCTGTATTTAGGACTGAGAATCATGTACATAAATGGGAACTGAGGACTAACAGGCTGCTCAGTTACATGATAGTAGTATGACCTGGAGCTTGTATCCTGCGTTCTGGGGATTACTCACCAGATGTGAGTCACCAGGGCAATCCTGCTAGCTGGTTTTAAAGTCTTGTCCCTCTGTGCTAAAGAAATGTACAGGTCAGTAAGAGTTGTGAGTCAGTTGTGCGGAGAAAGTGCAAGGAGCATGGTTGTCCAGAGCATGGTTGTCCTCCAAAGTCTCAAATCTTTAGTTGAGGAGCAGATATGTTCCAAATTCTAGACTATGCTGACTTTTTGAATACATGGTCTCCCATGGCTTCAACTTCTTACTCATAACTACTTTTTAGACTATGCAGATTGGAAAGACAATTTTTAATCAGATAGCCTGGCCTCGTATGCAATACAGACCTTTCCTGAAAGAAACTCTTTTAGAGTAACCTCCAAGCTTTTTGTTAACATTTCCAAATTTGAGAGGCTAGCACAGATCTTTTTAAATTGTTTCAGTGATTAATAGAAATGTCAACTTTATTTCTACTCTGTGTGTTTCTGAATTTTACTTTGGAATATTGTTATACTATTTGGTTATCAAAGTTTTCTTTCCTGTTACTTAAAGACTCTGATCAAGTTACCCCTTAATCTCTTTGATAAACTAACTAAATGGCTGTCCTGGAGTTTAAAGGCTTGTTTTCCAGTCCTACAATGATTCTCACTGATTTTCTCTGAATCTTCTCCAATTTATCAACATCCCTGATGAATCATGGACACCATATTTCAGCATAAACTTCCAAACATGAAGGTCTGCTGCCAAATCCAGACTTAATATAATTCCCTTCTGCTTGCCTGCAGACTGGTTGTTTACAGAAATTCTCTTGTTTATTCTTCCAGGGGCTGTATTGTCTCTTTTGGATGCAGCATCATGCTAACCATTCATATACCGTTGGTTATCCACTATAATTCCTAAATGTTTTTTAGAGTCCCTGAAGAAACTCCCCCTGTCCTGGAAGTGCATCTTACATATCACATTCCTGGATGTATTCCTTTATATGTAGCTGTGTTATAGCACTTACTGTTTACTCATTTTTTCTGGTTTACCATTTCTCCATTCTTAGGCATCATTGTTAGCAAATATTATTATTTTCTCTGATCTTCTAGATCATTGGTAAAACTGCTAAACACATAAGGGCCAAAACCTGATCACTATGAGACTCTGGTAAAAACTCTGTCTATCATTGATGATTCCCTTATTTGAATCCATTAAAATGTGCTGTGTTGGTTTTCCACTGCTCTAAATTCTTGATCAAAATCCCACACCAGCCATCAAGTCATCTTGACTAGATGCTCTATCTTGTTTGTGGCTTACTGAGAAGGTGGATGCCAGTCTTCAGATTTCACTGCTGTGTGACCGATTGAAGTGGTGCTAAGGACTTTGCAGTCAAAAGCAAAAATCATACTGTATGTGAGAATTACTGTCTGTTGGGGGAAGGTTCAATAATTACATTTTAGTGTTGCAGTGCAGTGCTATGGAGTTCATCTTTGACTAGTTTCTGTGAAGATCAATGTGAGATTTGAGTGAATTAATGCAGGGAAGTGTTTGAAACTCAATAGCTGTAAAATTATGATAGATACCTTAATGTTACTATATTGGCTTTCTAGAACATCCTGCAGAAGTTTTTATTGTGGATTTGGTAGGTTTTTTGTAATCGATTTACTTACACTGGCAACCCAGTTCTGAGTCAGTATGAATTTTTCATACATATTTATCTGCTGGAACTTCAGGCATTATCCTCAAATAGCAAATGTATTTTAAAATGGTCATCAAAATCCCACTAATATTTATGTAGCTTTCTGAAGAAATATTGTATTGTTTACCTTAATCTCCTTTTAGAACTTGTAAATTCAAATATTTAATTTTGCTGGATTGGTCTACTTGTATTGATTTTTTATTATTTGTATAAAATATCACCATACACAGAGTTATTACGCATCTAACAGAACTCTGAAAAGGGAGGAATTGCCAATATTAACACTTTGCAGACTGAGTCATTTTTCACTGATGTTTGAGGACTTATGGACCATGAAGTTAACAAATTTTTACTACTTTGAGCATCAAAATGTAGACAGTTATATTTATGTTTGACTTATACAATAAGTTCTGAGTTTTGGAAAAGTGATGAGAATTTTCAGCTTCTTCTGAGTGCCTACAAGTGCCTGCAGAAGTGCATGCTGTCATCTTATGACAGTGATAAGGACAATAAGAAGATCAGAGCAGCATCCCTTTTGTTATTCTATCATATATAGCATGCTTGTCACACAAAATACAGCATAGTAAGGTAGTGACTGCGCTGAGTGAGCAACCTCTAGAGCAGGAGGCGATACCCCGGCTGCTGTGTGACTGAAGCAGTTACTCTGTTTCTAGGACCTGAGCCAGCAGCTCTCTGTGGCTCTGCTTGTGCTGTGCTGCGAGAAGCCGGCCCGGGGGTCTCTAACCATCCCTGCGCTGCGCCGTGCAGTCAAAGCCACAGACAACGTTTGCAGATTATCCCTTGACTGCTCGTGTATTATTCTGTATCTCCGCTAAACCATGGCCCCTTGAGGCCCCGAGCAGTATGAAGGTACCTTTATCAGGTGCCATATGAGCAGGGAGACGGGGGTTTGCTACCCCCTGCCTAGCAGTGGTCTGTGTGTTTCTCTGGCCAGGCACAAGCACATAATGGCACAGCTCATGTTCCGGATGGAGGCAATGGGAGAACATGCTGAGAAAAATAATTGAAAACGAAGCTGCATTTAAAAGTAATCAAATTACTCCTTGGGATTAAATTTTTAGAGCCAAATTTTAGCCCTCCTTATTCTACGGTTGTGCCTTGCCAGGACCACATAGCTTGGCCCAGCTCCATGCCTGGGGAGAGTTTACTGCTTTTCTGAGTAAATAGAACATATGAAGCCAGATTCTCATAGCTTTTATGCCTAAGTAAATGCACTGCTTTTCCAATGGAGTCCTCCTTGATTTATAAATATGAAAGAAAACAGACAGAGAATGGCTCCACAGCTGCTAAGCCCTTACTACTGTCTCTAACTCTGCTCCCGGAGTGCTTAAGAAGAGCACTGACTATGAGAGATAAGAGGCCATGATTACTTGGGACACGATTACTTCTTCAGGCATCCTGGACCTGCTCTGTCAGCTATGAAGGGGACAGTGACCATTAGGATGAAGAGTGTGATTTCACTGTGGCACCTAAGTGTAAAATTCCACTGTTCAAGGACTCTACCCTTAAGAGTGTTGGGGGATTTATTCTAGACTGCTTATTTTTCTGCCCTTTGCCATCTTACTAGTGAGAGCAGTTACCAAAACACATGATGAGGAGGAAGCTCCTGTAAAGGAGAAGCAAGAAGAGGATGTTCAGAGGGCATGGTGTGTCGCTAATCTCCCAGTGCACTGCAACTCCTGAGAGTCCAGTCATGGAGCTGTTTGGTTTTGGTGCTCAGAAAAATTAAATCTGCTACTGAGTGGCACTGCCTGGGAGGAAATCCAAAAGGAGCGAAATGGTACAAGTACCGACCATTAATACAATTTTTTGTGGTTCTTCTTGGGGAGTACACACACAGAGGGGTGCAACATACACAGATATGTAAGAGTGGGACCTTCCTCCTTTGAATGAGGAGACCCAATTTCCAGCTAACAGCCCTGACAGCTGTGTGAGGAAGCACCTTGTTTGTACTCAGAGCACCCAGCACACCCAGGCTGCAGTTTTTAGGCAAGAAGTAATAACATGCTATAGCTTATTGCAGTGAGGTCTCTCAGCACATGAGCTTGGGTGTCTTACATTGTCTTCAGGCAATGCTCTTAAAGAAAATGTGGTTTTTATATATATATATTTATTTGTATGTCTGTTTCTGTGAAAGTTTAAGTAGTGCAAAAGTTAATAGTTTGAGTTAGGTGAAGAGAAAGAAAACTGTTGAGGACAGTAGCAAGAGTCCTTATAACTAACTGTGACAAATACAGCAGCCTGAGCATTGTTGCACTGAGGTGTTACATTATAACGTACATCTCACCCCTTTCTTATGCTGAGCCCATCAGCATGTTATCTGAAGACTTTTGTGTCATATATCTTACACCGTGCTCTGACAGTATCTAGGCACTATAGAGTGAGTTAAGAATGGACTGACACTTCCAAGACAGTCCCTTGCTGTTAGTTTAGCACTGTTTCATATGAAAAATATCTTCAGAATGGCTATTTCTTTCTCAGATAACAGACCTGTCTACCCTCACAAGTGACAGCTCCATCCCTTCCACTTCAGAAAACAGAAGCTATCATTAAAATGTTGACATTCACCAAACATTTGTTAAATTTATCATAGTATTTCCTGTTCTCCATAGAGGAATACCACAAAAAGAAAACAATAAAAGTAAATACCAAGGTCTGGTAAATGTCAAAATTTTAATGGAGCCCACACTGTCAAAGATCTCAGAACCAACCATTTGCTCAAGAAAACTGTCATTGCTTCTTTACTGTTCTGGTTCTTGATAATTGGTAGACAAGTTTTACTAAAATTAGATCTGTAGTGCCCCAAGGTGAGAGTCACCACATCTGTGGTCTCATTAGAGTACTTCTCTTCCTCCACAATTACATCTATCAAAAGTGGTAGGAAAGAATTCAAGTAATGAAATTAGATGTTCGGGCTTCTTTGGGAACTTGGTTCAATGCTCACTGAAATCAGTGGAATTTTTTAGTCAGGTCCTTGTGCTCTTATTTAGTTTTGCAATCTGGGTTCATAAGTGACAAAGCTATAAATTTTTTTTTTCAAGTTATTTCCAGAACACAAAAGAACTTTTAAGTAATAATATGTTACTTTCACGTTAAACTAAATCCATAGGTGATTTATAACCAAAAATAAGCATTTAGGGGCATAAGAATATCAAAGTTGCCAAATCAGATCAGACCCATTCAGACTCTCAAAATGGCCACAGGCGTGACAAGACATTGTAGGCAATCACGTACTAGAAGAGTGCAACCATAAATAAATTTTCTTCCTGGTCTTCTGTCAGATAGAAAGAGCTCTTTGCTTGAAGTGTACATGCTTATTTCCTCCCAGGTTTAGTTGCTCTTCTAACATAACTGTGAAAGGTCTTATTGTCCACAAATGAATAAAGTACCTGATGCCAAAGTCTGGTGTTTTCCCAAAAGGCAGATACAGAGCAGATACAGGGCTCAGCCTCTCATTAGTCTAATGGAAAAATACCCATTATTTATCCTACCATTGAAAGAATTTTTTCTGTTGAGACTTAATTCACCACAAGTGTCACAAAGTCAACCCAAAAGATTTTGAAGCCCTGGTTTAATTTCTAAAATTACATCACACAAAAATGGGGGGAAAAAAAGCATGGAAAATTATTTTTTATTTTCTTTTTCAAAATTGTTGTGCTACATCTTCATCAGCTTATTTTTTACGCTGTTAAAAATCATCAAGAAACTACCTCATTCTTGATTAACTAAAGTACGCTTACTGTAAAATAAATCTTTAACACTTTTTTTTTCTTTTGCCTCTAGACAGTATTTGTGGTAAGTTCAAATTTTCCTTTATACCAGGTGTTTGGTTTGACCAGTAAAGAAAGAATATCAGCTGTTCAAGTATGCCTTTTGTCTTTAGCTGTGAATATTTAGACTACAGTATCCAAAATGCTAAAAATGCTTTCTGTCGCTGATCACTAATTAAGTAGCCCCTTATTAAAGGATGTCTATTCACAGAAGAAAGGAAATCCCATCATTTAAAGGGCCAATATTCATTAAATATAAATGAGAAGATAAGGCTATGTTCTCTTAGCATGCATCATATCCCACGGTGATTTTTTTACTTATAAAACATTAAACTGATTGCATACTGTTTTGCTCTGTATCAGTCACAAGGCCTGCTCTTGGGTAATGAAGTGTAATTAAGAGGAATCATATGTGTCTCTTCATTCAAAACCAATGATTTCCTTTCCCATTAGTTACACTCTAGAAATGCAGTGCTTTACAATCTTTACCATTGATGTAGTTGATCAGGCTGCCTTTACATGTTAGTATTGGGTACCAATGGCTAGATCATTTAGGTGTGTTACTGCTTAGCACAGAAGTTAAATGAATATAAACATACAGTATTCCTTACTAATAATCAGGACAGGCTATTAGGCCCAATGCTAAGCAGCCATTCCTTCCTTTGAGTAAGACAAGGTATGCGCTTTTTTTTTTTTTTTTCCCTCCTGGAAAGTTTCTTTGCATTTGGATTTGCCAAACTGTGTGTAAGTCAGGAAATTTTCTTTACATTTTCTTCTTCTTGCATTTGACTACTGTGCTTTAGAAGCTAAAGAAATATTAGCAGGACTATGCAATACCTAACTGCTGGCTTTCTGAGCACTGAAAATCTGCAGTATCAGTCTGTGCTGTTGAGGTGAAGGGCATAGAAACTGAAGGAAGACTGGTGCCCCCTCACAAATGCAGCAGCTTACATAGCTGTGTTATTCTTTATGGCTGGCTGCTGACATCTCACTAAGGGTAGTAATGACATCCTTTACACCTCACTGGAAATTCACAGTTCTTTACTGTGAAATTCTGAAGCCCAGTAATGATACAGAGGTGAAACTCAGTATGGACACACTAAAATAGAGGATAACCTAATTTTTTTTTAAAAAATGAGCTTATGAAATTGAACATGCTCTGATTTCCTTTTAGATTTGACAATCCTTTGTTTTGGTCTTCTATTATGGCAAGTACCTTTAAGTGAAAGAGTTAATTCACCTCCTCTCAAGAAATAATATGAGCAAAATAAGTGACTAACTGCCACTAAAATAACTCAATTACTGCACAGCATTGTATCGGTTTCTTTCAATTTCTTTATCAACAGTTAATTGTAATGCATTTCCTCAGCAATATTGATACCTGCCTTCAGGAAAACACAAAAGGGATCATGGAGACTGATCTGAAGAAGAAGGTGCTCTGGTTTGCAAGTGGATGAAACCAAAGGGAGATTGTTTATTATACAAGTGTTCATCTAGACTGCACCTGGCTTTTCGCCATGGGAAATTAAAGCAAGCCATCTACTTTCCTGTATAGGTTCATGGGATGATTCATACTTCCTTTCTTCCAGAAAATTATCTATTCTGAAATCACCAAGTCCTTATTCCATCTCTGCTTTGGTCAACAAAGTGAAGCCAGGTTAGTGATGGAGGAGAAGAGGCATTAAAGATGTAATACTCCCAGAAGACACACTCTCCATCCACACACAGTGGTTCAAAGAAGCTCCCCTAATATCCATTCTGCCAAAACACAGTCTGAACAGAGTTTGCCCAGTGGGAGTGATAGACCAAATGATTTTGAAAGGAATTAGTTATTTTGGTCACTTCTTTACTTCTTGTTGCTGCCTAGAATGAACCAAGACCACTGCAAACGTCACTTCAGGCCTGTAGGTTCCTGCCAGTCATCACTGCCACCACTGTGTTAATGGTCATCAAACGTCAAGAATTGCTTTCATCTTGAAAAAAAGCTTGGAACAAGGGATAGATGTGTGATATATGTTACACAACAGAAGGAAGGTTACCTGTATAGCACTTCCTCAGTATGTGTATGCACACATAAAAGAGGAGAATCTGTTCTCCTTCAGTCACAGTGCACGTTTGTATATGTTAAAGACAGGGAACAGATGACTGTTTAACATGGCAAAGAACCGTAAACATGTTAGTGGCTCTCCTTTCATTTTCAGCTATTTAAAAATTACTTTAATAAAGTATTGCAGACTAGATTCTTAAAGTCATGGGGTATTTTAAGTAACTACCAAGGAAAGAGATTAGTTTTAAATACTGTATTTCAGAGCTCACAGGAGACTTCAGACATATTGTTATTCATTTCAAACTAATGGCAGTATTAACAAGCTTACTGGATAAAGCTTATATTTTCTGAAATGTCTTGACTCTGTAATGCTCCTTATTAATTGTTCTAATATATATATAATTCAGTGCAATTTTTTGTTTATGTCTGAATATTCTTTAGGAAATCAGGATAATAAGGTCTCTGGCCATTAAAAATGCCCTGGACAATGTATTCTATTACTACTCAGTTATATTCTGTTTTGAAAATATAAATTCAAGGAACTCTTAGAAGAGAGGGATCATTATGAGGGCAAAAATATCAGAGTGGCAAAACAGTAATATTCTTTAGTTGCTAATAGTCTCTGAACTGCTAGAAATGCTTCCTGTGGTCTGTGGCTTAGAAATCAAGGCAATGCTAATGATCTTTTGTATCCTCAGGATCCTCAGTGGTGTCATTAGTACAAACTCTTCTCAGGATAAATTCTTGATGTAGCTGCAGGAGCAGTTTGGGACCTGGCTTCTGCTGTATCTCCCTGTGTAATGTGGGTGCTGCAGTGGGAGCAGCAAGCTGGACACCCCAGTGCAAGTGGTGGGAGGCAGAGCTCAGGCCAAGTGTTACAGCTGTGACGAGCCTTACCCAGGTACATGGCGCTGCCTGCTTCACGGCACACCAACCCCAGCAGCTGTGCGTGGGCATGAGCCAAAATCACAGTCTTGTAGCCTAAGTATGCCCACCGTTTTACACTGCAGGAGAGGAGGCTTGGTAGCTGCAGGCGTTAGCAATGCTCGCCGGATTGATTGCATTAAGTAAGAGGAGTGACTGCAGTCATGTTATACCTCTGTACCAGAGCCTTCTTGTGTCCTTTGTGCCCTCTGTTCATGCAGCGTCACATCCTGAAGTTACACAAAGGCCTTGCTAGGTGAAGGAAACAGTTGTTATCATTAGAGTTGACTGGAAAGCAATTATTAGGAGTTACAAAGTCTGTGGAAGATAGAAACCGTCCTATCCATCCTATCTATGAAATTTCTTCCTAATTGTGGCAAATCGGAAAAGCATGTGGTTTGTTACCCGTGATGCTTTCTTGTGTTCAGGAGCTCTGTTTTTTCTTACATTTGAACCGTTCTTAGTGCAGCACAGTCATGGTTCAGTACTTGTGCTCTTACAAGCTACAGTGACAGAAGCAGAAATAAATAAAAAATATAGCAGTGCTCACATCTCCCAACATATTGACACTTGCTGATTTTGGAAGCCAGAATAAAAGCAGTGTTTCACAATTCAAGCACAATAAAAGATGTCTGTTTTGTGAAACTTAGAAACATGTAAAACCCCTTGTCGACCTTTGTCCTTCTGGCACAACTGAATTTAGTAAGCCTAATCTTGAGGCATCTGGCTGACCTAACCCTATTCTGTTTTATTCTTCAAACACCACTGATTTACATGATAGTTTGCCTTAGACAGGGCAGTCAGGCTTTGATATTTGACCCCCATGGGAGTGTTGATTAATAACAGCTGAGAGGAAAAGTTATAACTGCAGAAAATGAGACTAAATGAGAGTCCTTTGTAAATGAGAGTCCTGGGATCTGCAATGATTTCAAATTATATTTCTGTGTACGTATGTGTGTGCAGTCAGTCCTTTAGCATGCCAACAGCTCTTAGTGCAATTTAGAAAAGATGCTCTGAACATTAATAATCTGTAGAGCTAAGCTATCTTGGTTCAGATAATTGTATAAAAATAGCACCATCAGGGTGTTACAAATGAAAAGAAAAAAAAAATCCGCCTGCAAAAAAGATACTATAAAAGTGGGAGGCTAAAGAAAACAAAAGTGCTAGATATCATGGCTGAGACCTATATAATTTCTTCCTTAAAGCATAACAGGAAAGAATTTATTCCTTTACAAAGCAAGATCCAAATCTGGGGCATCAAGAAACATGAGAAATAAGATGTAGGCTTGATACTGGGCCAACCACCTGATGTCATTGCTTTGGGCTGTTCCTGAGCAAACAGAAGTCTCTGCATTTTCTATGTTCCAATTTTGAAAGAGTCACCATGTGGTCCAATAGCCCTGGCTAGACAAAGCATCTGACACTTTTTCATATGACCAAATGTGACCTTTCTTAACGTGGAAACAGCTAGGAATCTACCCATTAATGCTAAAAGCTAATAATCAGTTGTTACATGCATGTAACAAAATGTCCACTAAAATTTATTGATAAATGTTTGTGACAACAAACATTTAAGAAATGTCTTTGGCAACTGGAATTGAAATAATTTCAAATGTTGCTGGTGACCTTCACTGAACTGATTGTAATTTGGGAATACTGTAAAATCTATAGAGGCAGCGACCAGCAACCAGCCAAATGTTGAATGCTGGTTATGATTTTCAAGGCACATGATTAGCTTAATATTTTTATTTTATTTTACCTCTGATTAGTTGTACATGGAATATTAAAGCTGGCATTTTGCAGTCAGTATAGTTAGGGATATTTAAATCAGAACATAGATCTCTGTTCTAAGTACAAATAAGAAGGGTAGACACTTAATAGTTTTGAAACATACGGTTAATAGGCCTGTATTTTTAATTTATAACTCCTTGATTGTATTTTATTTTTCAGTGTGTAGATACTGGGAAATGAATCTTCAGGTCTTTAATTATTTTGAATTCAGCTAATGAGATATGTTGCTGCAGTCCAAAATCTAGGCTCCTAATGAACAAAAGCTAAAAGAAGGAAATATACCCATTCTTGTTTTCTTGCTGAATGTTATTTAGAAAAAAAAAAATCCTACCTACTGAACAAGATTTTTTAAATTACTGTTTTACATATCCAAAATTTCATTGCTGCGCTCTGTGTTCTTTGCTGGGTTTTTGAGAGCCCTCAGCTCTCATTTCCACCAGGGCAATTGGTATAATTTGTGGCGAAAAAAAAATGTGTATAATGGAAAGGCTGACCAGAAGCAGCCAGATGCCAGAGCCAGCAGGAGCTGGGTGCTCGCACAGCCCATCTCTCTGAACGGCATTTCCCCTTGCTCTCCTGCAAGGCTGAGAACAGCTCCATCTCGTTTTTCAAGTTAGGAGCAGAGGACGACAAAGGGTCAGGGCGAGGCTGTGTTTCACTTGAGCACCCATCCTGGATTATGCAGTGGGAGCAGACCCTTTTCACATGAGATGAGGCTGGCCATGTGTTAGAGTTGTGATGGGACAAGGTGGGATGTAGTGCTGGCTCAGCAGATTCTAGGAGGAAGATGCCCTATATCACTGCAGCCAGAGTCATCTGTAGTGCCACTACTGTGACTAGGGAACAGGATATGGAACCTCAAGAGGCAGGTGATTTGGAGGAGAGCAGGGATGATGCCTTCATCAGTGTTCCTCTCCTCCTGCTCACAGAAAATGCTCACCCTGCAGATAAACTGAGTATCTTGCCCATGCTGCAGGTGAAGGCTGACAGAAAAATGTCACATATGCTTAAGGCTGGTGTCCTGGCCATTGAATGGTACATCTTCTGTATTCACAACATTGTACTTGGAATAACTTTCTGTTGCAAAAACAGAGGAATAACTGTTGTCTTGTGAGGCCAGCACCGAATATGCGACAGATGCAAATCGGGGAACAAATAATAATCATTTATTTACAGCAACATTTGCAGGTTCTTTTGGATTGCTGGTGATAAATTAAGAGCTACAGGTACACTAAGCGTT